>WAAF01019956.1:17532-32075 GCA_013400475.1 Tricholaema leucomelas | reverse complement strand
GACACGTTCCAGCACCTCAACATCTCTCTTGAGTTGAGGAGCCCAGAACTGGACACAGTACTCAAGGTGTGGCCTGACCAGTGTTGAGTACAGGGGAAGAAGAACCTCCCTCGTCCTACTGGCCACACTGTTCCTGATACGGGCCAGGATGCCATTGGCCCTCTTGGCCACCTGGGCACACTTGGGCATTTAACTTAACAACATGTTGTTAAGTTAAATGAAGAGTAACTGTGCCTATGATTAATAACGGTGCCATTCAATTTATATTTCTTTGTGGAAGTCCTGGTCTTGCAGTTTGCGTTTACATATGACAGCATGTTGCATCTTGATACTTACTTAGACATTTTCAAAGTATGTAATGGAAGTGGAGGGGAGCTGAGGAGTCTTTTGTATATTTGCTTTCCACTTTGGGATTTGAAATAAAGATATCAAATCAATGGAAATTAGCCAGAGAAGTGAGTTAACAGAGATTGCACAGTGAGAAGTGAAAATAGGAGCAAAATCGCTATAGACTTGCAAATAAAAATGATACAGGATTTAGGTAGTCACTGGCTGGAAAAGTACACTTTGAGAAAAGAGGTACTGGAAGGATTTGTGGCAGTGGATGACCTCTATACATTTGACTGATATTTCATATCTTCTCATTACAGCAGAGGGCTTAAGTTGAGTAAAAAGAAATTACAGGGTCACATCGAGTCTAGTGTCACAATGGTGCTGGAACATATGGACATATTTCCAGTAGTTGTGGAATGACTCTGTCGTCTTTAAAGCTGTGAGTCTTGCTGATTGCAATTCTTGAGATTGTTTGTTTTTGTTTTTTTCTTTCTTTTACAGCACCTGGCTGCTCTATAAAACCACAAGAAGCTGTTTCTCCTAAAAGGTAGCCATTGAAAAAAAAAAAAGTGTTTTTTTTGTTTTTTTCTTACGTTGAAGCGGCATCTGATTGAGTAAATCCAAGTGCACAAATGAGAACTTGAGAAGTTAGTCCTAACTACACCTTCATAGGGCTTTCTGCAGTCGTGCATTCAAATCCCACAAAGAATCAGAAGACTGTAAAAAACAGATTGCTTTTATAGTTCAACCTAAGTGTTGAATTGTTGAAGGCATGAGTGGTCTGGATTTGAGGGGAACAAAGTCAGAAGAGCAGGAGCAATGAATGACTGTAGAAGAAAATGGATGTTTTAATTCAGCTCTTACCCGTAGATACAGGAGGCCTGTATGGGTACAGTCAAGAGCAACGAAAGCATGGAAGAAGGCATGAAAACCACCATAGTTATGAGAGTTTCTATATGGAGAAATACTTAAACTGAATATGCCTCTATTCACTGGATATAGAGGAGTTCAAATAGAAAATGTCATGGTTTCATGAGAAGGAATACAAGGGAAAAGTAATGCTGCATTTTTCATTAACCAAAATACACTTTATCTACTCAACATTGAGAGGTTAGAACAGCAATAAAAGTAAGTATTAAATACTTATTTTTACAAATAGCACTTTATTTAAAGAAACACATAATCTGTCACCAATATTTAAATAGAAATAGTGTTAAAATGCTTTGTGTTTCTGATTGGTTGTTTTGAGAATAAAACAAATGTCTCTGACTGGTTTTTGTGGAACAGTAACACTGTTGGGTCCTTAAAATACATTTTTATAACTTGTTTTTTGTAATGATTTTGAAAGGAATAGATACAGTAACCATGAGTGCAAAAAAAATCTACTTAGAAACTTTTGTTAAACATTTAAAATAACAATTCATCAGAAGCCTCTGACACTGTCTTTCTGAAGGCTCAAAAATATGTAACTTTACAACTGGCTGAACTCAGTGTGAGTCCAGGAGTGCTCATGTATGTAAAGTCAAGCAGATCTTGGAGAGTCACTGCAGAGGAGAGCTCTCAAGGAACTACTTCTGTACAGAACTCCTCCACCCTTCTCACCATGTTGATTTTAGTGGGGTTTAGAAAAGATATGGACAGAAGGGAATGTAGTGATTGACAGAGATAAGAGCACCAGTGAAAGTGGTGATGCCGCTGCTATTCCTCAGGTGCCTCTGGCTGTGTCAGCTGCTTCTGTGATGACTTCATTAGTTTGGCCATCTGAAGTGCTGCTCCAGGATAGCTGCACCAGGTTATGCAGCTGTGCTGTATCAGAGCTGACCTTGAAATCTAAATCTCTACGGGAAAGAGGAGAAGAGGTTTCAGGGGGATACTGTAGAAAAAAATTACACTTCTGAGCTGATGAGGGCAATCAAAGCCTGTTAGTGCCCTGAGGTCCTTGGCACTCTTGTTAACATTTCAAGTGTCAATACTATAGCTATGTGCAAAGTCATTTTAGTTAAGTTTTTCTTTTGCAGTGCACATGCATCAACAAAGTTATTATTATCAACATTTAGCATGGTATTTTATGTTTACAGCATGTCTGATGCCCCAGAAAATCACTCCTTATGCAGAATTGTGCTCAAGATTAGTTTCAGCATTTAGTGTAAAAATACCTAATTTCTGCTTTCAGCGTTTTCAGGCACTGCTACTAAAGATGACATGGCAGGACAGACCTCATGCTGAGTGCAAACCATGTAATACTAAGCTAATGGCTCTGTCCTTTCTTGAAGAAACACATGGATGGCTTTGGTTAATATACTCTAAAATACAGCAGAGAAATAATTGCAGCTTTGTATTATGACTAGGAAACAGTTGTTGCTTCTGAACCAAAAATGTGCAGTGGTACCTTGGAGCCTCTCTGTTACTGGGAATAAGTGATCTGTAATGAGCTGAAACCTGTCACCTACCTAGTACCTATGGCAGCACACTTTCCCTATGCAGTTTTGTGCTTTTCATGCAAAAAGTGGCAATCTAAATACACAATGCTCTCTGCAGAGAGTCACCTCAATCCTGCTTAACAGAGAAACATGGAAGTGAGAAGGCTTTACATTTCTGTTAAGACCATGTGTGCCTTATTCTTTGGAAGGAGAAGTACTCACCAAAAGATTGGGGGAGTTGGTGTTCATTTATACTTTTTTTAGGTGCTCTTCAATAAGACATTGAATAATAGTTCAGTGTGAAAATCACTGCAACCTTGAGATGCATTTTCCTACAATCAAAGAGGATTCAGTCTTATGTACCAGTGTCCAGAGACAGTAAAACCTCAAGGCTTTAAGTGGAATGCTTTGTTCCTCTGTCTCAATCTGTCTTGCTGCCCAGAAAATAATTCAAGATTCATGGGGTGCGGCCCCATAAGACATTGCTCTAAGATGGGGAAGAGTTAGACTTTAGTTCCTCTAGTTTATGTATTTATTTACCAATTCCTAAGATACATTGTGACTGAGGGTAAATAGTGCCATAAATTTGGGGATGTTAGCAAATAGATTTGAACAAAACATGGCACTGTCAAAGGAGACTGATCAGCACATGAGTATAGACTGTATTTACACAGCAGGTTGCTCAGGCTGTTCCATTAATAAGTCTCACTATCTAAAGAGTTAGCTTTTTTACTATAGGAACAAAAAGACACAGTTTTATGGTGCACTTAATTCTTCAAGGTGGTCTGTTCCTTCTGCCTGATTTAGCTGCCCTTGTAAGCAGAGAAATGAAACAGGCTGCTTACCATGGCTGGTTATTAGGAGGCAGGTTCGAGACCAACAGCTACATGCATGTGTCTATCAGCTCAGCATTAGGTAGTAGAGGTCTGGATAGTGCAGTCACTGGAGCCTCAAAAGCCAGTATCTGACCAGCCTAGATCAGAAGCTTGATTCAGTTATCTAGATACCTTCTGGCACTTCCATGCCCTAAGGTATCTACAGCACCTGTAAGAGGTGCCAGCCATGACACCCAGTGAAGGTCATGGTTAGTTGGTTGTTAAAAGGTGCTTGGACGAAGAGATGACTCAGAGGTGGAGAACATAATTTCATTGACCTGTCCTGACTGACAGACATTTGAAGGTGAAAAACTGTTTCCCATTTGCTGTTCATTTTCTGTGTCCTCTTTTTTTAATGTAAATTAAGATCTTTGTTAGCAAAGTTTTCTTACCTCATAATGAAGAGTTTCTGTTTCATTGTTGGTCTTGCCAGAAGTAAACACTGCAAGAAACAGTTCTTATTCAGTCTAGAATTATGGATGTGACCAATGTCTCGTTTTGCTGAGGAGAACTGACATTTTTACTGGAAACTTTTAGAAAGTTCTTAGAATTTAATTTTCTCTTTTTCCCTGCACTTTGTGTATTAATCAAGATCAGATTTTAAATAAAGATGCTTCCTTATCTGGAAATTATTCAAGCAATTGTCTGTGGTATTTCTTCTGCTTCAGCAAATGCCTCAGAAGCCAGGTAGCTTCTCTGAGGAACAACTGTGGTTTCCAGAGTGAAGTGGAACGTAAAAGTTCATGCAAACAGATTTCCTTAGTACCAAGATCACCTTAGTTTAGAATTGCTTGGCTGGTCTGACTCTGACACTAATAGCCTCAAACTTACTTACCACTTGCAGATTTTTTTTTGTTGTTTCAAAGCTCTGTTGGCAGTACAAGGGTACATTTAGTGGAAACAGGCTTTGTCCATTAAACCTGAAGTTCTTGTGCTATATTTAAAGCTCGTTCAGAATATGTGCTCTCAGAAGTTTGTATTATTGAAATAAGCTGTTAATGCACTGTCCTCCTTAAAGTGTCACAGCAAAGAATTGTTTCAGAGCAATTTTTGCCACTTGTCATTCATAGCTTTCCAGTGTGCATTAAAACTTAATGGAGTTAACACACAGTCATAAAACCAAAAGCAAATAGATTTTTGAAGTAAGTTTTGCTGTATTCCCAACATTGTTATGTACTGCGTTTTAACTGACTTCTTACTCCTCCCACTTCTTGTCAGGAGATGTGTACAACACTCTCAGAATTGGTCTGATCTTCAGAGGAATGCCTTATCATGGTTGATAGCAGTGGCTAGAGCTGTACTGGAGCAGGGTGCTTGAAGATGATAAATGGGTGAATGCAGAAAAAACAGGCCATTTCAAGACACCTTCTTATAAATGGTCTCAAAATATTCTGTGTTCAGTCATATCCTTGATATGTGGCTCTTGAGTTTTTGGGGTTTATAAGTCTGGGTGATTTGTAACACCACTGAATCAGTGGCCTGCAATTAGTGGGAGCAGAAATTTCCCTTTGCTGAGCTGTAGAAAAAAATCACTTTGCACAGAGAGAAGCCAGCAATATGCAATGGATTTGATCACCATGGGCATGTTCTCACTGTTCTCAACAGATTTCTTCATAATTATTTTTTCCAAGTCACTCTGCTGCCAGTGTGTCCTAAGAAGGGGAAGATGGAATAAAAAGAAAACAAATGGAAAATAATTAGGGATGGAAGCAGAAAGTATTTTTACTAGATTGGGATTACTGGTTTTCTTCTTCAGGCTGGTTCTTCAATATTCAGATTATTATTGAATCCTCTGGGACTCTCTTCAGCAGTTCAGAAAGCCAAAGTACTTGCTTTTTACCACAGATTCGGTTTGAAATCCATTGTTCAAATTCCTTTACTCAGACTCACAGCAAACAGCACCACTTTCTGTGCTGGTAATTAGGTGATCTATGCAGTGATCCACCTTTCGAGCCATCTGGGCCACAGACTACAACACAACAGCTTCAGTTTATAGATGCTCCTAATACATTGTGTTGTTTATCTCCTATTGTGCATTTTAGTTGTGTGTAGTCCTTAACAGCACACATCAGTTTTACAGTGTTACTGCAGAATGACTAAGACTGGAAGAGACCTTTGGAGATTGTCTTGTCCAGTGTTCCTCTGCTCAAGCATGCCACTTAGAGCTGATTGATCAGGACCATGTCCAATGCTCTTTCTTCATCCAGTGAGACAGTTATTGTAGAAAACTACCAGGTTGGTCAGGCATTATTTCCTCTTTGTAAATCCGTGTTGGCTACTCTCAAGCACTGTTTTAAAATTATCTCCAGGATTATTTTGCTCCATCAAAGTCCCCACAATCAAGTTGAGGCAAATTGGTTCTCCTTAATCCTTTTTCTTGCCCTTTTTGAAGATAAGAATGACTAACATACGGTTCTTTCTGGTCCTCAGAAACCTTGCTTAATCACCAAGAGCTTTCAAACATAATTGAGAGTGGCCCTGCAACGACACCAGACAGCTCCCTCAGTACTTGGGGGTGAATCCCCTGAGGTCTCATGTTTATCACAGTTTCTGGAATTCTATAGACAGATATTTTGTCATCTACATGTCTTCTTCAGACAACAGTATGTGTGTTCTGCATACACCTCTGCTAGTCTTTTGATGGTTTATAGACCTCCTTTTATGATGAACCTCATAGTAGTTTCTCAGCTGTGTCCCAAGCATCCCATCATTTCAGTTGCACAGCAATATAGAATGCATGGATCCCATTCTTCAAATGTGCTTTGGCGTCTTAGCCTACACCGTGAACTTTGGGGTCCTCCTTCCACTTCCTTGGACAAAGTGGGTGAACATGAGTGAACAGGTTCTAGCTAAAATTTGCTGTGCTTTTGTGTTATCAACATTCAAGCAAGCTCAGCATCATCATGAAGTGGGTGAGAGTCAATGTTAAAATGGTGAGATTGAATATTCTGAGGAAAGAGAAACCAGTATATACTGAAGACTGCAATCCCCTGTATTTCCTTGGCCGATCTAACATCATTCTTGGCACTCACCACATTGACAAGTGCAATAAAACAAATTCATTGAAATAAGTACAGGGTTAGGAAACAATCTGTTAGATTTAGAAACAGCAAATCCTAGAATAAGAGAACACCTCTTACTAGTGTAGCCACAAGTGTTTTCCTCTCTTTTATCCAGGTAACAGACTGTGAAGTCATGCTGACTGGTGGTGTGGTTCAGCCGGCCAGCTGGCAGACCCACCCTTCAGGAAGCCAGCGGCTCCAGGAGCAGTTTCCCACACAGCAGTTAATTAGTTGCAGCCAGGCAATTCCTTCTACCTGACGACATATGCACCTTCTGAATTATCCTGAAGTGTTAACCTTGATTATTAGACTTACAACATTAATATTGTCCATTTGTGGCTCCGTTTAGAGGACAATGGTCTTCTTAGATTAGGCAGTGCTCCCAGACAGCTCCCTAATGTGCTGGGGTTTGTGATAGCTCTGCCCAAATGTAATAATGGTTTTCTACTTCTGGCAAATAGACTTGCTGAGAAATTCTAACAAAAGAGCTCACTTTGTACCTTCTTGTTAAAAAATAGTGAGCTAAAGAACCAGGTACTGGCCTGATTTCTACTGGTGTAGCTCCACCAAATCCAAGCCACTCTGGATTTAAACTGGGAATTGTGACAGAATCTGGGCTGAGATAATCTGGAAATAGCATCCCACCTATCAGGCCAAATTGCATCATAGAATTATAGAATCATCCAGGTTGGAAGAGACCTCCAAGATCATCCAGTCCAACCTATCACCCAGCCCTATCCAATCAACTAGACCATTGTACTAAGTGCCTCATCCAGGCTTTTCTTGAACATCTCCAGGGACGGAAACTCCACCACCTCCCTGGGCAGCCCATAACAATGGCAAATCTCTCTGTCTGTGAAGAACTTACTCCTAACATCCAGCCTATACTTCCTCCAGCACAACTTGAGAGTGTATCCCCTTGTTCTATTGCTGGTTGCCTGGGAGAAGAGACCAACCCTCACCTGGCTACAGCCTCCCTTCAGGTAGTTGTAGACAGCAATGAGGTCTGCCCTCAGCCTCCTCCAGGCTAAACAACCCCAGCTCCCTCAGCCTCTCCTCATAGGGTTTGTATTCCAGGCCCCTCACCAGCTTTGTTGCCCTTCTCTGGACATGTTCCAGCACCTCAACATCTGTCTCGAATTGAGGAGCCCAGAACTGGACACAGGACCCAAGGTGAGGCCTGACCAGTGCTGAGTACACAGGCACGTTGAGGGGCAGCACAAGACACCTGACATGTGGTGCTAATCCCCTAGCCTCCGAGGCTTTGCTGGGGCCAAGCTCTTCATTGTTTTGCTCATCTACTCCCGGACCTGCAACAGGAGGAAAGCAAGGGTTAAACCAACCTGGCAGGATTTATGCCCTACCAGAACAGGTATGTTCCTAGATAAGTAGCTGTCTGTTATGTTAATTTGTTGGAGCAGCACCTCCCTGTTGGCTTTCATTGTGCCATTGTTTAGCACCTTGGATGGCCAGTCACTTGCCAATCTGATAAGCAATTTGATAAAACAAGTATTGCAAATACTGCTAACAGACTTTATTTTAATATTGCCTTTCTTTTCTACTGGGTCAACGAAAAACATAGAGCAATTCATACATAGAGACTGGAGACTAAGAGGATGAAATACGACTCAAACCCATGACAAAACACTTACTTGGCCAGATACAGCAACAAAACGAAGCTACTGGTAGTTCTTTACAGTGAGGGTGGTAAGACACTGGAACGGGTTGCCCAGGGAGGTTGTGGATGCTTCCTCCCTGGAGGCGTTTAAGGCCAGGCTGGATGAGGCCTTGAGCAGCCTGCTCTAGTGGGAGGTGTCCCTGCCTATGGCGGGGGGTTGGAGCTGGATGATCCCTGAGCTCCCTTCCAACCTAAACCATTCTATGATTCTATGATTCTATGGTATGGCTTGTTTATCATGTGAAAGTGAACAAGAGTCTTGTCATATGTTGGCCATTATGTACATATGTCTATTTGAAATTAATCTGGGGGAAATGTGCATAAGCACACCATGACTAATGCCTTCTCCCTCTCCTGAAGTCGACCTGTGATATGGGAAGGGTTGCACAGAGATTTCACAATCTTCTTGGCTTTCTGCCGTTGGGTTTGCTTCTTCCCTACAGGTAGGAAAAGCCCAAGGAAAAGCAAATACATAAGCCAGAGCTGATGATTGGATGGCAATCCATGTTATGCCACATTCAGCTTACATGTATGGTCCCCCCTGTTAGGCTGGATTCCTTCTAGTGTACTTCCACACAAACAAAGGGAAAACTAGGTTTGCCATTTGAGGCCTTTAAGGCTTCTGGCAAAGACACTCCAGTCATTTCTTAGATGAAGCAAAGGATGATTTGGGAAAGGAGAAAAACACTCTTCTGTGCTTTTTGCATTTTCAAATTCAAACTTGCATAGAAAATTTTTAAGAAATGAACAAGAGGTGTGCAATGGCATTGCTCTTGAAACCCAGTGTTTTGTGAAATCTAAACCACTCATACATGAGCATACAACTGTCCAGATCCCCAGCTGCAAGGTGTGCCCGAACCTATCACTTGCACCTGAAATAAACAGAGACAACACCTGTGTGCAGTGTGACCAGCTGAATGGTCTGCTCAGCTTGGTGGCAGAGCTGAAAGAGGCAGTGGAAACGTTTAGTATCAGGGAGTGTGAGATAGCTTCGTGTAGCCACACCCTACCCTCCCTAAGACAAAGGCAGCAGAAAGAGACTCTATAGGAAGAAGATGAACCCCTACCCTCTTGCCATCCACAAGGCATCCCTGAGAGACTGGGAGGGGAAGGGTGGGGGGTGTGAAATGGAGACGCCTCCCTCACCTTCCTAGTTGCCCTTGCAACAGGTGTGAGACTCTGGAACTTGAGAGCATGCACGGGTGGGAGGCAAAAGCCATGAATTTGATACGTATGTGTGTAACAAGGGTATATGAAAGCTTGGTGTCTGTGATGATGAGGCAGACGCACTCTGTGGAGCTATTGCCGACCGTCTGCTGGCCAGGAATAAAAGATGCCTGCTCCCTAAGAATTTCAAATTGCAGTCTGAGAGAGCTTTTTTGTAATAACCATTTTTAACAGTATCACCCAGTTGAACTCCAGGACAGGAGAGGGTGCATTAAGCATTTCAGGACTTCTCTGGACAAAGCCTGCTGTGCAAGGGCTGCCTTTTACAGGCAGAGTGGGCATCGGAGATGTAGCTTAACAGTTTCACCCCTTTTGCAAACTTTGAGTTTCCTCTGATTTCTTGATACCCTTATCATGGGCACCTCACCCTCCGCCAAATCGCCTTGAATTATCCATGCCTATTGACGAGCACAGAAATGAGCGTTCTCTAAGCAAAATCTCCAAGAAAGCACACTGCAGAGCTGTGATAAAAATGGTCAAAGATTAAATGAGATTACCAGCGGTATCCTCAGCATCGCCACTGCCCTGCCGCAGTTCCCGCCTCTACTCGGGCCCAGCGCCCGGTAATGATCGGCCGAGAGCCACAGCAGCTGGCCTCTGGCTCCCGCCCCCAGCCTCCACCTTTGTCTCCGGCCCCCAGCTTTAGCTCCCGACACCGGCCAGTGCAGGTGGAACGCAATGACGGCGGCAGGCCGCCAGGCGGCGCTGCCGGCTCGCAGTTGGCTTCGCGATAGCGGCCTTGCGGTAGTGGCCGACAGAAACTAGCTGAGAAGAGGGATAACTGTGCGAGGTGAGGGAGAGCTGGTGCGAGTTGGGACAGAGCCAGTGCTTGGTGGGACATGATTCGTGCGAGCCGAGAGCCTGAGGCAGGGGATAACTGGTGTGAGCTGGGGCGCACCAAGTTGGGGGATAACTGGTGCAATCTGGAGCATAACTGATGCAAAGTGAGAACATAACCGGTGCAAAGTGGGGCATAATTGGTGCCAGCTGGGGGTAACTGGTGTGGGCTGTTGGAAGCACAAATAATGGAAATGATAAGACTGTAGTAAAGGAACTGGCTGTAACTATGTTTATTCCTGGTTTCAATCTAACTATGGCCCTCAAGGTTTTACACCATTTGACAAGGGATTCTCCTCTGCCCCACTATCAAACGAGTCAGTGTTGTGGTCTTGCCAAAACTTGATAAATTGTTCCAACTGGAAACAACATAATTGGGCTGCCTGTGCCATAGTCAGAGCAATAGATACAAGGCAGTAAGTGCAAATTTCGTACCCTATAATGAGTGTTGTGTTGCCCCTGGTGGTATTCCAGCTGATTTGATCTTGGCCTGCAGCGATGGCAGGGCATATACCTCTTTATGGACTGAGTTTCCTGAGCTTCAGTGTACTCTAGACCTCCCAACGTTGTGTCTCACGTGGAAAAGGACTTCTAAACAACGCCACTGAGTGGCTTGCACTAAACAGGCAAAAATAGAATTAGGGGGAGATGTAGATGAGTAGCAAGACCCAGGAATGACTATACACATAGCCTGGAGAATGGAAGGACTTTGGGGATTAGGACCTGCTACTGTTGAATGTGGGTGAGTTAGCCTGTCGTGTGGAGGAGTTAGCTAATGCTACTGACATCAGTCTACAGTTACTTAACAGTCAACTACAATCTGCTTCAGAAGTAGCTCTATAGAACTGTGTGGCACTGGACTTTATGCTGTTACACCAAAGTGAACTTTGTGGTCGTCTAAACCTTGCCAGTACAGAATGCTGCATTCACATTCCTAATGTTACACAGGACCTGAACATCCAACTAGAGAAGACATGACACGTGGTGAAGGGCATCCTTGAACTCTGACAGTCAGTGAATAACAAGCTGGATTTCAAGGGTGTTTAGTTGGTTTGGACTTGATGTTAGTGGTTGGATCCAAATTTTCATAAAATATGTAGTGGTGTTTTGTTGGGATGATAATTATTATAACAGTATCTTGTGTAAAATCGACTTTAATGAAAGCTGTTAGAGTTATGATGATTCAGCTTACTGATTATGCCCCTTTAACAGGAGAAGATGATGAGGAGGATAAGCCAATCGATGTCCCAGGTACTGATTCCTGAATTTGAAACCAAATTGAAGTGTGTGGATGGGACTGTAGCCATGGGGTGGAAGTGGTGGAAGCACAAATACTGGAAATAGGAGAGCTCATAGCTGCTGATAAGCATCCATTTCTAAACCAGACACTGTTACTAAGTGAAGGCCACTGTCCAGCTTACGATGGGATCAAAAATGAATGTTTATTTGGGCCAGGTGTGGCCCTGGCATTCTTTTTCTCTTGCTTATTACAGCAGTTAACTATTCCCAGCTGCAACCAACTCTTATTAGCAGAAGTTGGTTATTCCTGACAGAAGACAATTTTTCACAACAGAAGACATCAAGTCTGAAAACCCATCAAGAAATGTTTGTGCAACAGAAAAGTCCACTTAGTGATATGGCTATGGTCCCACCCCCACACTTTGCACAATAGAAACCTGAGGCATAAATGTTAGCTGGTTTTGGAACACAGTTTGTGAACAAGAATTCAACAACAAAGCCCTAAGGACACATTGATGGGCTTTGTCCTCCTTGTCTTCACTAGCATGGATGCCCTTTTGGTAAGCTGCAGCCTAGTTATGCTACTGAGTGTATTTTGTCACACATAATTATGAGTGTAATCACTTCTGTATTTTGTTAAAGCTGTATAGTGACTTCTGCAGTTAAGTTTCTATCACCAGCAATCATAGAGAATCTGTATGTGTGTTTCAAGTGTAAATAAACCATGTTATTCTTGCATCTGACTGCTTAAATGCAACTGGGCCTGCTGTGAGCTGGGCTGTTCATGCAGCTGGTGTTGGAGCTATACTCATGGGAAATTCTGTTGTTATTTGTGCATCCCTTTGAAGTGAACAGGACCTACAGCAAAACTGGGTTGTTAAGTGTGTCTGGTGTCAGACCTGCAGCAACCCATTCTGACTGTTATCCCTATTAAGAGGTAAGTCCAGCTGCACATAGTCCCTCTAATCTCTGAGGACCTGGCTAGAATGCAAGGGGATTACTCTCTTACTAAATTTACCTCTCGCTTCCTGCAACATGGGCTTGGGCAGAACTGCTGTGAGCTGGGGATAGCTGGTGCAGGCTGGGGGTAGATGATGCAAGCTAGGGGGTAGGTGGTGCAAGCTGAGGGATAGCTGATACACTCTGGGGAATAGCTGGCAGTTAATGTTGCCCTTTCCTCAGTGAACTGTGGAGGTAATGAGCTCTCTGTCCACCTCACCTGGGCTGGCTGCTCGGGGAATCCCCAGGTTTCTCAGCGGGATGAAAACCTTCCCTCCAGCACAGTTTAAACACACTGGGGCTCCAAAATGCAGTGAGAGAAGCTGATGTGACAATCAACCCTGGGTTGTGCCCTGAGGAGCAGGGAGGAGGCCAGGGAAATTCCATTGTGGCCAAGGCCTGTGGGTCAAGCAGTGGGTAGGAGGCCATGCTTGCCCAGTGCTGGCTGTCCAGGCAGTGATAGCAGTGCTTTGGATGGTAAGAGAGTCTCATAAAGAATTTGCAGTGTCTTATTTTGCTGTACTGTGAACAGATTCCCCAGGTTTACAGTGAGAGAGAGGTTGAGGAGTCAACCTGCACCAACACAAGAGCTTGATGCCACCATCTGAATGATTCTGTCAGTTTTTCTTCCATTTAACACAATTGCTCTATGTGAACTGATGCACTGAGAGCTCCATGGGAAGCAGGGTGAACTCACAGAGTGCTCTCTGAAGCAGATACAGGGTCTAAGCTGCCTCCTGTTTGCATAAAGAAAAGGAGAGACAACCAAAACAATGTTGGTGACTGGTAAATCAAATTTTAAGTACTGTCTAAAACTGTCCCTGTGCGTCCTCAACTGTTAATTTTATTTACTGTAGAAATGGAGTATACAAAGCTCAAGGATGTAAAATGTGATGGGAATGCTGTGCTCCCATATAGCCCCCAAAATATGCCAGTGTTGTTCTCCAATGCAGTCAGCATCCTCATTGCAGTGGGAAGAAGTTTAGCTCATCTAAACTCTTCAGATTGAGAATTAGTTTAAGCTATATAAATCGATAAATTTTTAGGGTAGTGAAAAATCTCTGATCTGCTTAAATTCTTCCAAATTTAGATTCAGAGTTGAGTCATCATTATTTCCTGTCAAATGGCTTTGTGAAGTCACCCAAAATAATGAGATGTCACTTGCTTGGATACATTAATAATTAGAAGGATTTATTGCAGCAGGCATCATGGGAAAGTGTAACTTTCCCATTAGATGTCCTTAATTAGAAAAGAATGTGTCAGATTTCAGATCAGTGTAGGGGAACTACAACTATCCATTAAAAAGAGAAGGACAAATAATGCAAGTGACAGCCCTTGCAGAAGCACAAAGATTTAAATACTTTATAAATTAAGGGGATTGAAGATGCTCATTTTAATCACTAAAGCTCTGTGACCTGTCTTCATTGTCAGAAGGATGTAGTCTCCAAGCGGAATTAAACAACATAAAGAGCAAACACCACGTGTAATTCTGACAACAGAATATTTGTGTAATTGGCGATTATTGCTTGCTTTGTCTTTCAGCAATATCTCCTTAGGGTGGTCCAGACTGCTCTGAGAAGTGTTCAGTTATTCTAGTAGGAAATTTTTATAGTGACAATGGTATCTCTTGCACCACAAGAACTGTATCACAGTATCACCAAGGTTGGAAGAGACCTCATAGATCATCAAGTCCAACCTGTTACCACAGAGCTCAAGGCTAGACCATGGCACCAACTGCCACGTCCATTCCTGCCTTGAACAGCTCCAGGGACAGTGACTCCACCACCTCCCTGGGCAGCCCATTCCAGTAGCCAATGACTCTCTCAGTGAAGAACTTTCTCCTCACCTCAAGCCTAAATTTCCCCTGGCGTAG
>WAAF01019956.1:0-17376 GCA_013400475.1 Tricholaema leucomelas | reverse complement strand
TGGCTGCTCTCCAGCCACTCTGACCCCAGCCTGTATCTCTGCATGGGGTTGTTGTGGCCAAAGTGCAGCACCCAGCACAACTGTAGCTAGTATATTTCTTCAGCTGCTGGAAGGATGTAGGAGAGAGAGGTGGTCTGACTGGTGTTTAAATAAAAATCAGAGGGCTGTTCAGTAATTGCAACGTATGGGAGGCATTACTCTAAATCCAAACAGAATGAGGTGCCTAACTACTCAAGCATGTGTAAGGGGTTAATTTAAGTACCTAGGTTTTGTGTGTTCCTTTTGGCTGTGGGTAATTCTGCATAGACAAAGGTCAAGGGTTTTAGTAAGTGGGACACAGAAGCTAGAAATAAGTCTTAACAGTGCTTACATTTACTTAGAGCCATGAGTGGAACCAGTTTGCGCTCATATTTCTGCCTGGTGCTCGGTTAATGCAGTCTTAAAACTATGCTATGAACAACATCAAAGCAAGAGTAATTTAAGGAGAGGGAACGTGTCTGTCTGTAGTTTATTTCAGCTTGCAAAGAGATGATGTTCCAAAATGGGGTGAATAAAATTTTGCAGAACAAGAAACCTGCTCCCCCTGTGACATTGCATCTCTGAATCCCATGTTAGGGACACCTGAAAGTTACTACAAGCTAACATCTTTTCTGCAGATTCTGTGAAATCAGTGAGCAGCATTGGGTCAGTGCCTAACTGACAGGTGGCCACATTACCAAGTTATCAGCTTTCTTGCTGCTCTTGGTAAGTGTTTCATTAGGGCTGGTTTTGGTGGGAAAGCTGAATTTGTTTCTTATGGAGAAAGGAAATCCTTTAACAAGAAGGCTGAGCCACACAGACATGATCTTTTTAGATGAGGCTTTCAGTTTGAGTGACCATTTTGTGCAGGAGTTTGCTTGAAAAAATAGGTTTCTCTTTTTTATGACTATTTATCCAATGGGACTAAAAAAATGTACATGTGTTTCACTCAGAAATTAATTAAAACATAAAGTGCAGGCAGAACTTTAGAGGCATGTCATAAATGTCCTTTTGAAGTACTGGGTGGAAGCCCTTTTTATTGTTAATTTAATGTTCTCTTTTCTAAATTGAACCTTTCATCACATATTAAATCCTAAGAGAGCTGAGGAACACAGGGTATGTTCCAAAGGGATCCATAAAAATCACCTTCCTTCCATAACTCGTTAGCATCCAGCATTCGTGCTTTTAATGAGCTGAAAATGAGAAATCTTGTAAACTAATTTGAACAAACTGCAGTGTCTTACTCACAGCAAGATGCCTCAAACATCAGTCAGCTCTTGAAAGTTTGTTTGTGAGATACTTCTCTAACAATCTTTCATCCTAAAAATGACACTTAAAAACTCTGCAATAGATTTTGACAAGACTCACACGTGAATGCCCAAGAGATAAGCAATGCATTGTTTTGCTGTGGAAGGTGGTGTAAGTATTCCACTTCTGAAGCTGAACAAAGCTTACCTGCTCATTAAACAGTAATGAAACCCAACTATTTTACATACTGTTTTGTAAATAAGATTTCCTAAACCACATTTTTATTTTCAAACCTTCTCTGAAAAATCTCTGGGGATAAGCTAAGTTCAGTATGATAAAGAAAGCATTTTATTCATCTTTAAGAGCTGGAATGCCTGTCTCAGAAGAATGCTATGTAGGATGGTTGCATGGCACAGTGTCAGTAGAGCTGACTCTTCTCTTGTAGCAGTAGTAGTGGTTGTAGCATTTTTAGTTTTAAATTAAGATCTGCCTGAAGCCACATGTGAGTTGCAGGCTCACTGCTCTCTGAATAAGGGTACAAATCAAAACCGGCACTTTCCTCAGAAAACCACTTTGTAGGTTAGGTGTCCACTTGGACTCAGTGAAGCCCCTTTGACGGACATGCTGCAGGTGCTTGCAGCCCTGGAGTGCTCTCCACCACTTTACAGCAAACCCAACAGGAGCTGTTTCAGCTCTTTAAAACATGGGACAAGTTAAGCCAGAGACAAGGAAACTGATTGAAGCTAGATGATTGCCCTTTTATTTTTTTCAAACAAATGAGGAGTGTGTTTGAGTGTCCCCTGCCCCCCCCCCCCCACTTTAGAAATCACCCAGACTAGACTCAGCCAGATCTGGAAATACGAATGAAGCTTATATTTACAGCTAGCAGAATATACAAGCAGATATTTACAGTATATACAGTTATAGACAGAAATATACAAGGTAAAAGGTAACACAGAAACACAACTCCCCTCCCAGAAACCTGAGTCCCCAGGAGGGGCTCTCAACCACCCCCTCACCTTCCCCCTACCCCTCTCAACCTTACACCAGTCCCAAGGAAGAATGGAAGTTTGGCCAGGGGGGTTAAGAAGCAAGAGGAATCAGCCAAAGCAAATGGAGGGTGAGGTTAGAAAGCAAGATGGAGTTCAGCCAGCAGCCCCAGCTCCTCAGCAGGCCAAGAGCCCAGAGCAAAGCCCAGAGTGAAGTGCCAAGCGAAGTGACTTTATCTATGTTTTGCTTTTTATTCTAATACATCTCAGCGAGGCTATGAGGGAAGTAGACACCACCATTGTTTTCATTTCACAGCCTATGATCTAGTTCTTCTGACCAAAACATTCTAGCTAGGCTCAAACTAGCACAAGGAGAATAGAATAATTTTAGGGGGTTTGCATTTTAAGAATCATAAATTTATGTTGTGGGACCGACACTCTTGCCTGACTTTTCATGTGTTAGAATACATGCCCAACTTATTTTTGCTAGTAAAGGCAATGTATTGAACAGATTACACAATGAAAAAGGTGCCCAAACCAAACAGGCGATCTATCTATGCATGAAGATTGGAAAATCACTCATTCGGATGGATTAAGGTACCAAAATATGCAGATACATGTTTCAGGAGATTGCAAAATATGCCTGGTGCCTCTTGAACTCAAATCAGATATACTGAGCCAATCTTGCCTTCTCTTGGTGGTATACCCTGTGCAACAATCATGATCAAATATATATGTCATTACTTATGGCTAGCTCATAGCAAAACAATTGCTCAGACACCAAACACTGGGCTGTCAGGATCTTATTTAATATTATCAGTGGTAAGAACAGGAGTAAACAAAGTTAACAAAACATGGCTTATGCAGAGTCACCTCAAGCATTTGCACATGAGCAAGGAAGTGCTTACAAGGCATCATTATGGAATGATCCCAGACCTTTATTGTGAGTCAGCATCTTGTCTCCGAAGTGTACATACACTAACACACAGAATGGGCAATAAATATGAGCATGTAGAAACCAGTGTGCAGCCCAAGTTTTGCGGTGGCAGGCTCACAGAGACAAGGTGCGATTGCCCACAGGATGGAAGTGCTGAAATGGAGTTATGCAAGTCAGGAAGAGAAGACACTGGAGCTGTACTTTATGTGAGAGAACAGATCTGCCTATGGGATGGATGAGAGAACTTAATGGGTATCAATTAATGACCAGGCTAGTATGTGTGACATTGTGGTGAATGTATGCTGCAGGTGGCATGAGCAGAAAGAAGAAATGGATGAGACTTTCTGTAGACAGAAGTAGCCTCATATTTACAGGCTGTGGACATTGAGGTGAACTTCAACCACCTTGATACCTGCTGGCGGAACACTACAGCCCTGGAGTTGCCTGGAGAGCACCGAGAACAACACCCAATTGGTAAAGGAGCCAATGCATATGGATGCTTTGCTTGACCCCATGATTGTGAACAAGAAAGGGTTAGTTGAAGATGTGAAGGTTGAAGGCAGTCTGATCTGCAGTGTCCATGGGATGGCAGAGTTCAAAATCCTGAGAAGGAAGCAGGACAAAGAGAAGTATCACCAACCTAGACTTCAGCAGAGCAGGCTTTGGCCTCTTCAGTGATCTGTTGGTACACTCCCATGGGATAAGGCCCTGCACGGAGAGGGGGCCCAAGAAAGCTGTTTGATATTGGAGGGTCACCTCCTTCAGGCTCAAGAGCAGTCCACTGCAGTGAGGAGGAATGCAGACAAAAATGCCAAGAGGGTTGTGCAGGTTAACAAGGAGCTCCTGGCAAAAATCTGTCATAAAAAGGAGAGACACAAGCTGAGCATGCAGAAATGCTGCTAGGAAAGCCAAAACTAATCAGCAGTTGAATCTAGCAAGGGATATCAGAGGTAAAAAGAAAGGCTTCTTGAGGTACTCACAGGGAAAAAAGGAAAACCAGGAGAAATTCGGCCTGCTGCTGAATGAGGCAAGGGCCCTTGTGAAACATGACATAGAAGAGGCTGGGGTACTGAATGTCATCTTCACCTCAGTCTTTACTAGTAGAGCCTGCCTTCAGAAATTTGAGGGTCCAGAGACCAAGGGGAAGGTCTGGAGTAAGGAAGACTTATCCTTGCTGGAAGAAGATCAGGTTAGGAAATAAATAGTGAAACTGGACAGGCTGTGTCCAGGGCCCATGGGCCCTGATGGAGTGCACCTGTAAGCTGCTGACAGACGTCATTGTAAGGCCACTTCCTGTAATCTCTGGACGGTCATCTGAGGACTGGAGGACAGCAGATGTCACTCCTGTCTTGGAGAGGGCAAAATGGAGCACCCGGGGAACCACAGGTCAGTCAGCCTCACCTCAATGCTTTCAAAGGTGATAGAGCAGATATTTGTGGAAACAATTTCCAGGTAAGTCATGAGGAGGAATCAGCATGGATTCAACCAGAGTAAGTCATGTTTGACCAGCTTTATAACATCCCACAATGAAATGACTGGCTTTTCAGATGAGGAGGGAGTAGTGGATATCACCTAACTTGATTTCTTTAAGGCTTTCAAATCTGTCTCCTGTAAATTTCTCATGGAGAAGTTGATGAAATATGTATCAGCTGAGAAATTGGAGAGAGTTCAGTGAAGGACCACTAAGAAGATCTTACCAGCATGTACCAATGTCTGAAGTGAGGGTGCAAATACAAAGCCAGGTGGTTGTGGAGTCTCTATCCTTGTAGATATTCCACAATCATCTTGACATGGTCGTGGGCAGCCAGTTTAGGTGGCCTTGCTTGAGCAAGGAGGTTAGATTGTACAAGATGACCTCCAGAAGTTCCTTCTAACCTCACCCACTCTGGGACTCTGTGAATAGTCTCCTGCTTTTATTTCAAGTGTAAAGACAGATTAAATAATTCTAGACTGTATTTGCAACCCAATACCTGAATCACAAAGTGTAAAATTAAAGAGAGGAAAGGAACTGCAGACGTTCAAGATATGGCAACAAGTAGGGTTGTACTCTCTGAAAACTAACCAGTAGCTTTATTGTCTCACTTTGAGCTTACTTTGAATAACTAAAATGTCTAAACAGTGTCCAAAACAATGGGAAACTAAACAAGCAAATGAGAGTGAATTCATTGTGCTCAGTTATGGAAAAACAATAAGCAAGATGTGTCAAAGAGGCCAGAGGGAGGAGATGATACCTCCTGGGAGTTCTTGGTGTTCATCAAGACCTCTATTTGTTGTAGGCTGCTGGCAGAGCCACTGCAGGTCTTTACTTGCTATGCTAACAGAGCTGGTCTTACTACTCACTGACCCAGGAAGTCCACACCAAGATTCTGAAGCTATGGCAAAAGTGTTCATGCCTTACATTTAAGTCGTGACAATGCTTACAGAAGAATTTTATTTTGTGTTTTCACAGTGAAGGAAAGGTCTTAAAACTTGATATAGGAACACTTGAGCTACATCTGTTCACAGTCCTCTGCAAAGAGAGCCTCAAACTGTAGGCCAGACAAAGTGGTTAGGTGCAGATGGAGGTTAGTCTGTATCCCGTGATAAGTGAGTTAAAACATCTGCCTCAATCCTATAGAGTGGGGAATGTAGAAATGAACTTCCTGGAACCTTGTGGAAAGAAGAGGGGCACATGAAAAGGACTTTGCAAGGAGCCTGTCTTCCTCTGCTCTGATTTCAGAAGTCAATAGCTCTCCCCGCCTCAATTTGCTATCCAAAAATGGCCTTGTGTAGAGGTAGAGGAAGTTGATGGAAACGGATAACATGTGCCCAGGCCCTTTTTATCTGCCTGACTATAAACATCCGTGGATATTAGCACAGTTTGTGTATATTTTTCCAATTACTGTGGAAGTGAGCACTGCTGCAGTGTAAGCACTTCTGTCCATTTGTCTTTTGAGTAAACCCAAGAAAAATAACCAATACCAGAACACTGAAAACACTGCAAAGATTGCTAAGTGTTCCTTACAGCTCATACAGATGTCCGCTTTGACCTATTGTGATGCCATGAGTAAAGTTCTCAGTATTTTGGCAGGCTTCATTTACTTGCTGTCATGATTATTTTAATCAAACGAGATTCCAGCTGTGGTGGTTTTGTTGTTGTTGTTGTTTGTTTGTTTTCAATTTGCTTAATGATTTTACTCTTTCTGGTTTTGGTGTGCGCTTTATGGATGTGATTGGATGGTTTGCAGATTTTTATTGTATCTGGTAATTGTGGTCTGAGTTGTCTTTATATGTGACTACAGGTATGGACAAAGTCACCAAAGCGTTTTTTTAGTTCCATGTGATGGACAGGGCTGAATTGACTATCACTGTGCTTGATGACTGAGGCTTCTGCTTTGCATCCTGTATTTTTTCAAAGCATAATGCGGTTTCTATTTCCCTGTTGTTATGATTGTATGAGACAATCCCTAGCTTTAGAAAAGGCAGCAGCAAGTCAGGGCATTAAAATTAAAGGGGAAAAAGATCTACACAAACCACTTAAGCACACTCATTATTATGGCCCTTGCTACCTCAGGCCACTGGAGAACTTATAATTTAGTCAGCATTATGCAGTTTGAAGTGTTTTATGTTCTGCATGGGAGCAGGCTGCAATTCAAATATCAGTGGCCATGAAAAATATGCACATACGTTTAGTATGAAAATCTCCAAGGGCATAACAGAAGAGACGGGCACATGTAGCTGCAGTGTGATGGAGAAATTCTGTGAATTAATCATTTGGACATAGTTTATCACCATTTTATATTTTGCCACAGATGCTTCCTCGCCATTTGTTGGGAAAACTTATTATACATGCACTTCTTAGAAGGATAATAAGGCCAAAGTCTTTGATGCTTAAAGGCAACAGGCTTTGTTAGATTCTGTTATGACACAGACAGCTTCTCCACTGACAGAGCCATTCAGATAACAAGAGTAATTGCTTATTTTATTGAGTTTAGGGAATTGTGCTCCTTTCTCCCTTCTTGCCTATTACATCAGTTATTATGACCCATCTTCTACCATAATTTAGGGGGAGTGGAGTATGTGCATTTTCAAAGCTTTTCTTGAAAGCATAAAGGGCCCTATTTACATGTTTCCTTCATTATCCCAAGTGAAAATGCTTTAACATATCCCTTCCAAAGAAGCAGGCTGGCATGTGTGTACATGTGTGCATCTGATTACGTGCCTAGGTGGTTTTGTGCAGTTTACTGTCTGGGGTGGGTAGGGAATATGAAGAGTTCATTCAGTTGCTTCTTTATACCCTCTTCTGATTGGAGACAACAGGGTTGCAATTGGTATTAGTAAAACTACAAACAGAGCAATCACTTATGACACTTGAAAAGAACTTTATTGACATCTCCGAACACATGTGGAATTTTAAAGTAGAACTTTTCTGTCTGGAAGGCTTGGTGTGATCAAAGGACCAAAAGCAGCTCCAGATTACTGAAAATGAGGCTGCAGACCAGATTCCAGCTCTGTCTTGGAAACAAAAAAAAAGAAAAAAAAAAAAGGAAAAAAAAAAAGCCTTATGTTTGATTCAGACTAATCCTCACAAAACTATCATAAAACTAAGATTACAAGGTGAAAATAATAATTAAAAAATTAAATAGATGTTTTAAAATTTTATACGCCATCCAAAGCTTTGAGAAGGTACAACCCCAAAATTCAGGTGTAGGATTCAATATCTTCAAACAGTTTTTATTACTTAGAATAAACAGTTTTCCCCACTCCTGAAGCAGAAGTTTTAAAGTATGATCACTATAGCAAAGTCAAGAAATGGTCAGAGTCTGATTTCTGAAACAATACAAAACAATGACATCAACAGAAATTAAAGTTGGGAGTTAACAGAAACCAAAGTGAGTTACCAGTCTTTTGTCATGTAAAAGTAGGATTGTTTTAAAGAAATGTAACCAAATACAGAGGCCAGGTCTGAGCACATTCTATCAGCAGTTTTATCTAAAAAGGAGTCTTTACCCCCAAACAAGGTGGTGCACTTTCACACTCCAGAAACAGTAGCAAAGAGGCTGTGACTCAGAAGCGTGAATATTGTGTTCAGTATCATTTGTTTTCCTGCCTCGTGTCAATGCCCTTGTACAGTACCTGAACCCACTCACCTAGCATCACTGCTCAATAGACCAGATGCCAGCTTCATTTCCCTGATGCTTGTTCTGCTTTTGTCTCCATGAAAATGTCCTGTTCATGCATCCACCTCTGTGTTTGTCATATTCAAGTGTGCAGCCAGATTCTTAGTGTTGCAAGAACCTTTTCACCATCTTCTGAAGTCACTCGATGATACTGGTAACAAATGAGAGCTTGCAAGCTGTGGAATAGGCATTAACAATGATTTTTCCACAGCAGACATTCATGTGTTTGTCTTGTGGCTGACTGAGAAGACACAACTGTGTTCTGCACTCAGTGGAGCAGCTGGTAAGATAAGCAGAGTGTCTGGATTGATCTGCTCTGCTCTAATTAGCTACGTAAAGAGGCAATGGGCCTAGGCAGAGAGAGGGCTATGCTGGAGTAGTGGAAGCACACTTTTTTTCCAACACACTCTCCATGGATCTGGTTTGTATAGATAAATCAACTCATTTGGGCCATCATATTTATGACTTGGTTACACTGTGCTTGCTGCTTTGTCATTTCCAACTGCAAGATCGAGAGTGACATACCACTTCTGTAGACTTGATATCCTTGGCAAAGCTAAGCCACCATGTCATGTATTCAAGAAGTTTCACGAAACTGAGGGAAAGAGAACAGTAATTTGATGTTTCTCTTCACAGACACTCCATCCCTATCTTTCTTTGCAGGGAAGTCACTTTGGTTTGTTTCCTGCAATGGCAGTTACTAGTTTCTACACCTCCTTGACCACTTTGACTTAAGGGCTGTGTCGTGGAAGATACATATCCTGGCTTGCCTAGGCATGATCCCATGGTTCCTCTCCCTCTGCCAGGGGCAGGTGGGAAGCAGAGTGCAAGGAGAAGACAAAAGGCTTGGAGACACCTTGAGGGTCTGAGACCTGCCCAGACATGTTCCTCCCAAATAAGGGAAAGCAAGCTCCTAACTTCACCTAATATGGTCAGTTTTGGGCAAAACAATTGTTATAAATGGGTTAGTTTTAATCTTGGTTTGGGATAAAATACAATGAGGCCAATTAACAGTTATTAAATAATTTATTTAAAAAAATATATATATATGTATAAAGATATTCCCCCCAAACTTATTTACCACTAACCACACAAGTTCTTGTATGCGGTTTGGAAAAACTATTTTACAGAACGTTTCTATACAATGGAATTTTTACAGATTTTAGAAACAACTCTAATAGAGAGTCCTGCGGTTTAACTTACTGCTTATGAAGTTAGCTAAATGACTTTAGCAACTTGAATAAAGAATGAAGAACACTCACTAGTCCTCAGTTTTAACGTTTGTGGCCCAAAACATAGGCAGGAAAGTATTCAGTAGAAGTTCTGTGGTGAATCCCACGTCGAGTCAGCTGCTGGCACGGCAGGCTGTGATGGCAGGCGGATGGCAGGTAGTCGAGGAACCGGGCATACAGGCAAACACGGCAAGGCAAGCGAGTGAGCAAGCGAAAATAAACCCCTTATGCCCCTTTTATAAGATAATGGCCGAGGCTAAAGGTCTCATTGGCCATATTATCACCCAATCACCTTTGACAATCACCCAGATACACCCCAAAAGGAAGAACCCACAGGCTATTCCCTTCCAGCAATGGGGGGTGCATACGCCTTTCACACGGCAGGGCCGTGGTCTTATGGACCCCGTCTTGTGCAACCAGACCAGACCAGCTTGGGCTGTCAGGGTCTCTCTGCCCTGTTTTCCCGCCACTGGCTGCATTGCAGAAAAGGCAGTTAAACACACTCGAGCCCATTCTGAGTCCTAAGGACTCTCTATCACAACAATAAAGGGACTTCTGCCACGTGGGTTTTGGACATACGTGAGTCTATAAGGCCAGATAGGTTGCACCCAAGAGTGCTGGAGGAGTTGATAGATGTGCTTACTGAGCCACTCTTCATGATTTATCAATAGTCCTGGCTAACCAGGGAGGTCCCTGTGGACCGGAGCTAAGCAAATGTGATACAAGACAGGCCAGAAGGAGTATCTGGGGAACCACAGATCCCTCAGTCTGACCTCTGAGTGAGGGTCATAGAAGAAATCATCTTGAGTACCATACTGAACCATTTACTTGACAACCTGGCAGTCATGGCCAATCAACACGGGTTCATGAAGGGCAAGTCCCGCTTAACAAACCTGTAAAGGGTTAACCCTCCTGGGGGAGTGGTCTTGACTCTGACCCCAGGTCCTCCTGACTCCTCACTGGGGGTGGGTCTGAACCTTACTGCAGGTGTGGTGCTTAGCCCACTCCCACTTCCTGTCTACCCTCCTATAAAAGCAGAGGAACTTCCTGCTTGGCTCTCTCCCGCCCTGCCTCCCTGCTTGGTAGCACTACCTTCCTGTTGCCTGCTGCTCTTTGTTTAAGCACGTGGCTATTGGTCCACGAGGTGGACAAAACCTATTGCCATCAATCTGGTTATATATATATCTATTTTGTATCTTATTTTCCCTTCTCTATACCTCTTTGCAACTCCCCTACCTCAAATACCTTTTATTTATTGTTACAGTTTTCTCTTTTAACTTCCAAATCAAAGTGAGACTATTTGGGCGTGTTTTACCTTTTCCTCTCTACATATAATTCCTTTGAAAAAAGTTGGAGGGAGAGAGAAAGGCATCCTATAAATTGTTATTGGTTCTATTAACTATATTTGAGTCTCTGGGAAATTCAAACTGGAACTGAGACAAAACCTCATCTCCGTCTATAATGAGCTGACCTGATTACTGGATGAGGGAAAGACTGTGGATGTTGTTTACCTTGGTTTCAGTAAAGCCTTTGATGGTGTTCCCCACAGCCTTCTCACAAGAAAAATGGCTGCCTTATGCTCAGTGTAGCAGTTTAAGAGCTAATGCTCTACTTTCGGTTCTAAACTATAAACAAGAGAGAGGAACTTTCTGGACATTCTTTTGAATATAGACTGAATGAACAGGGCATTGGTTTAAAAAAAAATAGATAGTCTATATCATTCATTGGTTTGCTAAGAGAGAAAAAAATTGCAGTGTATAAACAATTTTTCTCTCTTTGGTCACTTTTCCTTCTGACTTCCACCTCCTCCACTGCTTCCCTGTGCGTGGTTGTGCACTCACCTTGACTGACCAGATAACAGGTAAGACCTTGCTGGTTTTGTATCTGGGGGACAGAAGGTGGCACTGGCCTCTTCTGGGCTTTCTTTATCCAGGGGACAGAGCTGGTTTCCTATATTATTTCTAAATTGTATATTATTGTAAATATATTGTGTACATATGCTTGTAAATTTAGCTTGCTGTAAAATACAGCTTCATCCTACTTCCAAGCTGTCTGAGCTGGTCTGGCAAATTTTAAACTGGGGGGTGATTTCCTAAACCTACCACACCTGGGCAAGTATACACTCTGCCGGATCAAACACTGGCTGGCTGGCCAGGCCCAGAGAATGGCAGTGAGTGGAATTAAACCCAGCTGGTGGCCAGTCACAAGTGATGTTCCCAGGCCTCAGTGCTGGGGCCACTCTTATTTAATATCTTTATCAGCAAACTTGATGAAGAGATTGAGGGCACCCTCAGTGGGTTTGCAGAAGACACCAAGTTAGGTGGGAGTGTTGATCTGCTAGGTGCAGATGACACCAAGTTAGGTGGGAGAGTTCTGGATGGGCTGGGGCTGACTGTATGGGCTTCAGCAAGGCCAAATCAAAAAACTTGCATTTGGTCTGCAACGACCCCATGCAAAGCTACTGTCATGGTATTGAGTAGCTGAAAAGCTGCTTGGCATGAAGGAACCTGGAGATGTTGATTGATAGGCAGCTGAAGATGAGCCAGCAGTGTGCCTAGGTGGCTGAGGCAAACAGCATCCTGGCCTACATCAGGGGTAATGTGGCCAGCAGGATTAGAGAAGCAATTGTCCCACTGTACTGAGCACTGGTGAGTCTGCACCTTGAGTACCGTGGTCAGTTTTGGGTGCTGCAATGTAAGAGAGATACTGAGCTGCTGGATTGTGACTAGAGAAGAGCAACGAATCTGGTGAAGGATCTCATGAGGAGTGGCTGGGGAGCTGAGGTTGTTTAGTCTGAAGGAAAGGGGGCTGAGGGGAGACCTTAGTGCTCTACAATTACATGAAAGGAGGTTGCAGAGAGCTGGGTATTGGTCCCTTCTCACAAGTCACAGGGAGGTGATTGAATCACCATCCCTGGATGTTTTTAAAAGCTATCTGGATATGTTGCTTCAGAATATGGTGTAGTAGTGACCCTGGTGGCTTTAAAGGATGGTTGAAGTTGATAATCTTAAAGGTCTTTTTCAACCATAGTGATTCTGTCATCTCCTAGGGCATCCAGATATTCAACACCCCCACAAAAATGACATCAATGGCTTTTTCAGTTTGCTGAGAGTTAGTCCTGGCTTCTCTATCAGGAAGTCACTTTACAGGAGAGCTACTTCAGGATTATCTGAGGTGTTGGTGGTGTTTCATTTGCAGCTATCATTGAGCTGCCTGAAATTGTTTGGAGAACGTGCTTCACTGTTAAACCTCCTCCCTCCTACTTCCCTCCCTTCCTCCTTTCATGTTGTTGATACATATTGCTTCCTGTTTGTGTTTATTGCTGATAGTGGGAGTAAATGAACCACAGTAAATGAATATCAATTCAAGTAGCAAGCAATGTGGAACTTGCCAGGGCCAGCCTTTCCCAGGCTCCCCAGGCCAAGAATAGGGAGAAGTGGACAGAGATTTTCATGGAGAGTCCAGGAGAGGATTTTCTTCCACATTGCCAAGCCATGTTTCAAGGCTCTCAGAGGCTGTGTCTTTTTCTCTTACTTTTGACATAGACTTTTCTTTCTAAAAGCAACATACGGCGAGTATGTCCTGAGCATGAGTCTCGGAGGGTTTAGTAACTTTTCCATGTTGCCACATCCCTTCCAGTTTGTGTCACTCTAACCTCCCTTTTGGGAATGCATTCTTGCTCTTTCAGGTGATTTGTCTGGTCTTTGCTGCCCAGGTTCTCACTGTTAATTGAATAGAATAGAATAGAATCAACCAGGTTGGAAGAGACCTCCAAGATCATCCAGTCCAACCTAGCACCCAGCCCTATCCAGTCAACTAGACCATGGCACTAAGTGCCTCATCCAGGCTTTTCTTTTCTCTATTGATTCAGCCTGTGCTCTAAACAATTTCTTACACCTTCTGCTTACAAGTTTCCCATTGTACACTGCTGTGGCTTCTCTCCAAATTAAGCAACTGCTACTTTATAGGTTCTTCAAAACAGGGAAAATCCAGGTCACTTCCACAACATGAGCATAAAGACTGTAGTCCAACAGAGCACAAGGCCTAACAGAGCAGTAAGCCTGCAGCCTAACTCTGTTGCTTAATCGAGGTCATATATATTAATAACAGAAACTGCAAAGGTAGCAGGAATTGCAAGTAGGGACAGGCAAGATCAAAATGTCGCTGGCAAAAGTTATTTTAGTCAGGTAGGGTTTTTTTATTTATTACCTGGGACAAAGTATGAATGCAAGCTAAAATTGCAACAGCAAATAACCCCGGAGCGTGGTGAGTTATACTTAGCTAGCATTAAGGTAATGTCATGTAGAAGCAGAATATTTGTGGTTAGCTAAAGTGACAAAAATACAGCTGCACTGCTATTAATCCTGCATTAATCTTGTAAAGAGATGGGATTTTCAGAAATAGAGGTCTTTGGAAGGGATCTACCTGCTTCCTCCGCATAGGCCAGTTTTCTCTTTCTAGGCATTAACTGAACGTGTTATTCTGATTCTGTCATTGATAACCCAGCTAAGTAGTGAGCTAAGCTCTACTGCTCACCTATCTGTGAGTTTGTTTGAAATCCTTGTAACAGCCATTACATTCTACTGAGCATTAGAGGTCCCAGTTTGGGAGTTTTACTGATGTTTTAATAACTGGTCAGTAATTCGGGATGTGTTTTTAAAGATGCAGCTGCTCGGTAAATGCTTTCAATTGCAATGTGAAAATATGAGTGGATATAACATGATTTTGTAACACATGGTCCTAACTCAGGAAAGGATGAAATGTATGCTTCAGATTATGTGAGTGCATAGATAGCAGCTGAATGTTTCTAAATCTATCATATATATTTATAAAACAGATTCTGGCTCGAAAGAGAGCATTGTAGGTGGAATAATTTGTTTCTGCAGAGGGCAGTAGTATGTATCTAATGCATAAATATGAACAACATTAGTATTACTCATTATACAGTCATTTTCACTTGAAAAAAGGTGATAAATACTGTATTAAATAGCTGTTAGTCAATATGGCTACAAAATTTTTCTTTGCTGAATTATTAGTATTTTCCTGTCCGTATTTAAAGCAATTTGCTGTGGAATTAGGATAAATTGAGTCTGCAAGAAGACAAGACAGCCTGTGCAATTTATGCAGTGCTGTTACATGCTATACAAATTAAATCAGAACCATAAGGTATTTGCAAGTTCTAACTTCCATTTTGTTGGTATTGAAGAGCTGTAATAAACTGACCTTGAGAAGAGGCTTTGTGTATTTAGAGTCACAGAATCATATAACCGTTGAGGCTGGAAGAGACCTTTGACACCACCATGTCCAACCACTCGCTCAGAGCTTGCGATGCCACCACCACTGCTAAACCACTACCACTCAACCATGTCCCTAAGTGCCACATCTACATATCTTTTAAATAACCTCAGAGGCGGTGACTCCACCATCTCCCTGGACAGCTTGTTCCAATGCTTGATAACCCTTTCTGAAGGGCTGAAACAAATGTAATGACTCTCATGGTTTTGCTCCCTATTAAGGGGTCAAAAAGATCCCGTTCTGTTGTCATCTCTTGGCATTTGTTTTTGCGCTTCACTTCCTTGAGAAGTGGTTAGGTGGGAAATGTTGGTAGTGAAATGGAGACAATATGAATAGTTTAGAAACTCTTGAGGATACACTGCTGGACATTAGCCTTTTTAACTAACTGCTGAGCTGCATTTGTACTCAGTGAATTTTTTTTTTCCTATAGGAAATCATGATCCTCAGGGAGTGTATTGCTTTGGCCAGTGTCTCTTTTTTTTTTTTTCCTTCCTTCCTGGTTTCACTCATGTCACTGCATCTTTGGATGTATTTTCTCAGACAAACGCACTCTGAAGTGTTTAAGTATGCACCAGTTATTTGAAAAACTTTTAACTGTTTGCTTCAAATCTTTTATTTTGTCTCTTATTTGGTCTAGTGGTTTTGGTTTCACCCCCCACACACACCCCTGGCCCAGATTAACCAGAATAACTCAGCTGGCTGGAATTTAAGGAGTGGTGCTTTATATTTGCAGCTTAGCACAATTTACAAGCATATGTATTCAATATATTACAGATATTTACAACTGTGTATAGTAATACACAAGTTAAAAATAATGGAGAAATACAAGGCCCCTCCCAGCAGTCAGAGTGCCCAGAAGGGGCTCCCAACCAACCCCCCTCCTTCTTTCCACCTCCTTCCTTATCTTAGACTCTTCCTTACATGCAAGGTGAGCTGGAAAGGTCAGCAAGGTGTTAGAAACAGAATGATTAGTTGAGAACACGCGGATCAGGCAGAAGAGTTAATACGGTGACAGCCAGGCAGAGACTGACTTATCTTTGTTTGCGTCCTTGTTTTACTATGTCTCAACAGAACAAATGGGTAATCTAGAGATCACCTTATTTTCTTTTCACATAATCTAATTTTCAAATAATTAATTTTCAAATAATCTAACTTCTCTCATTAAAATATTTCAGTTATCCTCAAACTGGGCTCATGGTTATTGTGCTACTGGATTACAAAAATAAACTGGTGATGAATACTAGGGTGTTGATGACTTTTTCCCTCTAGGTAAATAGTGTAAAATGTGATTTCCTTTTAGCTAAGTGTCTGAGTTTTCAAAGGGAAATTACAAAGAAAATTTGCACCTTCTTATGCTTACACTGTCATTTGAAAAGTTGTAGCATGGGTATTCAACATGGCTGTTCAAATTGTCCTGGTGAAATTGAAGTACTGCAGAGGGAAATGCTGTCTGATATGTAGTATAGAGTTGTATCCTCCATGGTTGAAGTGAGGTAGCTGATGAGGGGATATTGCATAGCCAGCTGTTTCATACAGCTTACCCTGCAGCCTCAGCTGCTGTGGCACAAAACACCTGTGCCAAAAGGATACACAGGATTTTTCAAGGTGTTGGTGCCGTTACGGACACTTTCTGACCAAGCAGAGATACAGATACTTGCTTGACTGTCAGTTTTCTGGTAGTAAACTGATTGATTTCTGAGTTAATTAATTGGCTGTTCAAGTGTCATTAGCATCTTCCCTTGGTTTTCACTCATGACACTACCTAGTATAGTGAATACATACTCCAGTTCATTTCTGCTTTGGTTTGTTTCTATTAAATTGTATGCAAGGAGAGATACTGAGGAGTAACAATCAGATATATCTTTAACTTGATTGAGTCTTCTGGAGAGGCCATCCATCTAGACTAAGGAAATCATTGTGAATATAAGATGACTGATCAAGTTGTCACTGGTGTTGGTCTTGCAAAAGAAACACTTATTTGAAAACCGGAGGAAGCACCTCCATCTTTACATGGCTAGTGACCAATTGATGAGTTCTCCCAGTCCGAGATTTTAATTACACCTTCAATATATGCATCAAAAAGGAATTAGAAAATTGAGTCTATCCATACCAGTGGATATTAGAAATAGAAAGAAGATGGAATCAGCCCTTTGGTGTTATTTCACTTTCTTTATAACATGGTGTCCCAAACTTGCAACAATATGATGTGGCACAATGTCATTGCAATGAGTGCAATATTAACATCTGTGCTAGTTTGAGCCTAGCTAGAATGTTTTGGTGCGAAGCATTAGATTACAGGCTGTGAAAAGAAAACAATGGTGATGTCTACTTCACTCATAGGCTTGCTGAGATGTATAAGAACAAGAACATAAATATAGATAGCAGAGTTGCTCTCTGGACTTTGTGTGCTGCACCTCTCTCTCTAACATAACCTGCTGTCTGTGTGACCAATCCACTTGCTTCCTTACCCTCCTGGCTGACCCTCCAAGCTACCTTGA
>WAAF01019955.1:206099-308072 GCA_013400475.1 Tricholaema leucomelas | reverse complement strand
ACTGTGTGATACTGTGATACTGTGAAACAGATTTGGTAACAAAGACAGGGAGTGCATCTCAGAACACACATTCACAGCAAACTAGACTACTATCCATGATACTGAACTGTGCATTGTTTGCAAAAGCACTTTCTTTTTCTCACACACACATCAGTAAAACGTGTCTGAGAAGGTGTTTCCTTTGTAGCACATGAAATGGGATTTCTCTGGTATGAGCTTTTCTGAGGCTTACTTGACATCTTCCTTGTTATGACTGTAAATTCCTTTCATTGTAAGCCACACTGATGACTCATGAGGGAAACTCCCAAAACAAGAAAGAAGGAAACCCTTTCAATTGCAGTGTTTATAAAAACAGTGACAAACAGAGACACAGAGTGTGTCAAACTTAAAAGCAAAGTAACACCCAATGGAGAAACAAAAGGTCCTCGGTCTTGACTTAAAAGTATTTGAGGATGGTGACACATTAAGAAAATTTTAAGTAATCAAAGAAATGTCTGTTTTAAAAATAACTTCATTCTGCATTTTCAGGGGAATCACTGTTGAACATGACATCATCCATGTGTAGCTACAGGCAAATACAGCCATACTTTTAGTGTGCTAAGTAAACCGGATTTTCTCTACAGACGTATCTAGATAAATGTATGATACACAAGTATTTACAGATGCATTTTCATCAGTCTTCTGCCTAACAGCATTAAAATAAAGGTAACATTTCCTATTTTATTTATTTCAGATTAAAGCATCCCATCCTGTCTCCAGTATACATAAAACCAGGACTACCCCACTGCTTCACTGGTCATGGTATTTACACCAGTAAAGCCACTGTAAATGTTACCCCCAAAATATCTACCAAATAGGAACTATAGCTTCATCCACTACAGATATATCTACCAAATAGGAACTATAGCTTCATCCACTACAGATTTTTTCTTTTATTTGAATGCTACAGTTTTCCACATCAGCATTAAATACATATCTGAATATTCACAGCATATCCCAACCTCAGTCTAGAGCACAAGCTAGTATCATGTTAAGATATTTACCTTAAAAGCTAACAAATAACCTGAGTAGCATGGATTCTGTTTCTACCTGATATTCAATAAGGATTACTATTGCTTATTATTCCTTTGACTTTTGAGTGTATTTTCCCCGCTGTGTTAAGACTGATTCTCCAACATTTTCTCCTTTATGTAGGCAATTTTAGTCCAACCGAGCTGTATGTTTAAGTGTACATCGCTCCGAGGGGAGGAATCGCTGACTCTGCCTTTTCACAGCATGACAGAAGCACTGTAACCCCAGCAGAGTGGAATAAGGACCTTGCTTAAACTCACTTTAAAATGAGTTTACCTACTCTCTGTAAACAGAGAAGAAAAACATGCCAGGGAGCAGGGCATCTCCTCCCTGCTGCTTTCACCCAGCACTCTGCCCAGACAGAGCCAGGGAGGGGAGACAAGATAGAGGAGCTGGACTTTGCAAGTTCATGTCACTGGAAATACGTAGGAAACGTAATGCATGGAAGCCAGCACACCTATGCAAGCAGTCTGTGCAACAGTTCTGAAAAAAGATACATCCCATCATTGCTTCAAAGCATTGCAGATGCCAGCATCATTTTTGTGAACATTAACCTTTACTTCTGGCAGCAAGGGAAATCGATACAATCCTGCACAGAAAGGTCAGTATGAATGTCCAAAAAATGTACTATTAACATTTTGGAGTCTGAGGAACATGCATTTGAAAACAGCTTCTGCAACAGCCTTTGCATTTTTAAAAAGATATAAATCAAGTTTTATCACTAAAACCAAGTTTTAAACTACAAAGTAAGCTGAACATCAGTGTTTTGCTGCTTTGCGGTTTGGAGGTTTTCTTGTATTAAACTCAATTCCTCTGTGCCATTTTAACCCAACTGCAGAGGTACTGAAAATGGCTGTAAAAGCAGCAAAAATCTATTTAATTAATTTTGATTATTCAATCTAAAGGAAATGCTTTTGTATGTAAAAATAACAGCATTACACAGCAACTGCACAAGGGTTTTGAGATTCCAGTTTGAATAATATCAAGTTATTAGACATGCTACTGATCGCATATCAGTAGCGGGCAAACATGAGACCAGGCTATATCTTTAAAGTTCTCTCTACAGCACCAAATAATCTTATTAAAACCCACAATTTCTGTAATTTCCCTACTTCCCTTAAAAACAGAATGTCTGAAATATAGCAGACTAGCAATTTCCAGGAAGTATGTCAAGACAGACTATATAGTCTTGTCTGGAAAAACAAGAAGAAACAAAATACCACCACAAAATGTAACAGATCAGGAGCCAAAGGCTCCTCTGTGCACAGACAAATGCTAGACTACACAGCGCTGCACCACCAGAACTGGGATCACATCATCCTCTGAGGACATTCAGAAATGGAGACCACTGAAATGAATATGGCATGCAGGCACGAAAATGCAATTTTCCAGCATGAAGTTTCCTTTACACAGTTGTCACAGAACATACAAAATGTTACTACTGTGTTCAAATCTACATGCTTCCCATCCTTTAAAAACTACACCCTCAGGCAGCTCTTTCAAGTTAACATAAGAAAAGGACAAAATCATGAACTGTGTGACTTTGAAGTTTTCAGAAGTCCTCTAAAATATTACAAAAAAACAATTATTGTTTTTTTTGCTTTTAGTATTTCCTGTCTGCATACAAATGCTCTTGTAAAGCTAATCAGACCAGCAGGACATCAAAGAAAACCCTCTAAATACACTAGTACAACAGAAAATACCAAACAAACACCTTCTCCACAAATGATCCAAAACTTCACTCCCTTCATTTAATCAGATGCATTTCAGACATAGCTTGCTGGGAAAATTGACCTTTTTAATTTCACTTTGGTTCAGATTTTCCTTTTGTCTTCACAGTAATTCCCAATGGCAGAGAGATGAAATGTGCCCAAGGGCTGGCCAGTCACACAAAACTTCCTTTTGTCACGTTAAGCTTAAGGAACCTTTCCTAGCCCACTGAATTGTGATGCTGAACTGGAAATACTTAGCTGGTGGCAAAAAGTAATTGTTATTTTTTGACATAAAGTACATCCTTTGGGAGCCTGCTTAAAAATTCACTTTTCCCGTATGAAAGCACTCAAAAGCTGAAGCTCCTCTCTTGCCCCTCCAAAAGATGTCTCAGCTGTACCAGAGAGAAAAGGAAAGATTAGGTTGTGGATTCAAATTAGCTGTCAAGAAACACAAACATAAATCTGACTTAATAGCTTAATTTGGATATGAGTTTTGGGCCCACCCTTGGCAACAACACCGGCGTTTAACTCACATTGTAGCAATATTTAAAACAGCTCCGCAACTTTGTTTCTCCACCCAACTAAAGAAGACAAAACGATGCCATTAAATGAAAAACACCACGCTTATTGAAGTAAGAGAAACCATCTGAAATGACATCTTTGGTTTTGGTTTTGTTTTTGTTTTTTTTTTTTAATCCAAAAGATTTGTACAGCATTTTTTTTGTTTGCTTTAAATAATTTACAGGCTCAAAAGAAAAATGCATAGCTTCAAAACCTCCCCTTGTTGCAGAAGAGTTCAAAGTCATAAAGTGCTGCAGATACGAACACACGTCAGACAAATAATCTAGTAACTAAATTATTTTTTTCTGGTTTATTTAACAATATTTCAGGCTTAGAACATTAAATAAAACTCTCACAGACAATGGGTAGGACAAACAATGGTTTTGGGTTGTGGGGTGTTTTTTTTTTTCTTTTTTTCTTTTTTTTTTAAGAATGCTGAGCTACATCAACAGAACTACAGTTTTATTTTGGATACCAAAAAATAAAAAGCTGGAAGGAAGAGATTAGTGCATTGCACTGATTTCAGAAAAACTGCTTGTAAGCATCACTGCATACATTTAGCCCTAGAAAGATGACAATGGAAATGGGAGAGGGATGCTATCAAGAGGGATAGGCTGAACTCAGACCAGGGGACTGGTGCTTGGGCCTCCACCTTGATTATGAGGTTGAATTCTGCTCAGATAAAAGAGGATCCACACGCCTCATGCTAGCATTTCTGCAGCTCCATGAGGGCTAGCAGTAGTGGTAGCAGGTGGAGGTGGTGAAATCAAACACAATCAGCACCAGCTGGTATTCAATGGATGAAAGAGTCAAGAGGTCTTCCTAGCAGACTGCTGGGATGGCACATGAGCTCAGGTAACAGTAAAAAAGGTCCTGCAGCATTTACCTCCTTTCCATAATTTGGGTTTGCTACCTCCAAACACACCTGTGGGAGTTCAGGCCAAGCCTATGCTTGCACCTTGGACAACCACATACACTTCTTCAGTGAACAAGGAAAGTAGCAATATTAAATGGAATTCACTGCATGTGTACTTTCTACAAGTGCACATTAATTTTCAGGGGTCCAGAGAGTGAAAACCCCTGCTTACTGAGAGCCACACTACCTGATTTTTTCCCCCCAGGCTTAGTGTGTGCTTGAGTGCCAAGTACCTCACTACTATTTACTTTGCTTATCCTTTACTTTTAACCTCTGTTTCTCCTCATCCACTCACCCATAACCAGTACTGATAAATAACAGAGAGGCCTCAAACTTTCAAAACCCATTAAACCTAAACAAGCAAGCAACTGGACAAAAGACTGAATTCCATTATAATTCTCATTTTGCTATGTTCCTCCTGGCTGGGTCCCTTTTAAAACCAAAAGTCCATGGGTACCACTGTGATGAAAAATAACAACTTTTTCTTCTTCCAGCACAGTAACAGCCTCTCTCCTAAAAGATTGTGCTCAACATAGTAGTAGACTAAAAGCCAAAGTGAGAGACAAGACACCAGTTACAAAAATAAAATTCCAAGCAAACCTTGATTGTAACCAGAAAATTCCAAGAGGTGTCTTCTGCATCTCAGGGTGACAAGCTGGCTGTGCCATGCACAAGCTCTAATCTTGTTTATGACCTGCAGAATTTCATAAGAGATGGAGGGTCTGGGGTTGGTTTTCTTTCATTTTTCTGTTTTTGCCAAGTTCTTAAAAGGGCTTAAAACACAGGTGTAGAGACACAAAGGGAGCATTTACAATACACAACTAATCTGAAACAGTACTAAAATAGTAGACTGGGCAGGACTAAAGCCCACTCTAAAAATTGCATCAAGAGACAACAAAAGAAAAGTTCTTAAGCACTAACATAATATGAAGCAATCTTAAAGACTCACTGAATACATGTGTGGAAATAGGGGAGGTGTGTCCCTTCTTTTAAATACATTTACATAATATTAAAGCTCTTTATTTTGCTTTTCTTACTAACAAAAATTTTCTAGCTACCCTGGGCAAATTCCCCATTTAAATTAAAAGGTTAAGGATTTCATAGCATTAAGACAGACTGTTATATCAGCAGCTCATACAGATCTCCTCACTCTCTTCTTCCCTACCACCCCGTGCTGAGGGGCCTGATGCCTCGTCTGCTTTGCACCAGATGGCATTAGCCATAACATCAGCACAAAGCAACGGTAACATACTGCTGTCAGACCCCACACACTACCTTGCCACTTTTTAAAAGCACAAGAGACTACAATCAGGGCTTGTCTAGAAACACACACACACAAAAAAAAAAAGTAAACATTTTGCCATTTGGCTGCCGCAGTTAAACTGTAAAACTGGACTACTGTGGACACAGCAATACCAGTTTAGAAGTGTTTATACCATTTATACCACACAGGAAAGGAAAATATCTTATCCCAGTATAAGTGCATCCACACTACAGCCTATGCCAGCACAGTACCAGTTAAAATAATAATACATTAGTCCTCTAATCAATAGAATAATACCAGCTGACCTTTTCTAGCACAGACCAGTCCTAAGACATGAGGTAGTGAAAAAGAAAATCAGGCTCAAGATCATTTTCATTCCATAGCATTGATATACTCTAAAAATATTCACTGCTCAGATTAATGGATTTTAAAAATGTTTTAAAATCCAAAATTTAAAGCTAACATCCTGAGTCACACAGGATCGTAGAGGCATAACCTTAAAAACTCCTTTGCTCAGGTTCCTAATTCAGGAAAGTATTTTTACGATAGAAAACACATAAGCATGTCTTTGTCTCCCACTGAAGCAAGTGGAAAGGATGCACACGGGTAAGTGCTTTCTGCAATCTGGGCCACAGTCAGAAGTCACGGTCTTTATAGAATTTATTTCCTCATTCATTTCAGTGCTGTTCAATCATAACTCATTCATGTTTTAAGACAGTGGGGAAAACAGACAATGGAAGCTGAATCAAGTTTCTTACAACTGTTCCAATATTTACAGCATTCATAGCATAAAACAGAAGTATTTTTGGTAACTTAAGACACATACAATTTCTTTGTTACTAAATGTACCCCAGCAGTCCTGTTAAACAAACCCACTGTCTCGGATATTAAAGAAATTGTTGTTTACATTTACTGAGTCGTTCAGATTAAAAATCTGTTCCTGTTCCAAACCCCACTCTCCTTCGTCTTCATCCTCGGGTTCTGCCTCAGACCCATTCCTACTGTTCTCATACAAAAAGATCTGCTCATCCACATGAGCTGGGGCTAATCGGTTTCTCTTTGCACTTACAACATTAGCAGAAGAACCAAAAAGGCGTTCAGGGAAGACCCTTGTGGCCATAATACACCAATATTTTTGAAGAACCTTTGGTAAAACTGGAAACAGTGCTAGTCTGTCAGACCACCATTTCAGAGGATCTTCATTCAAACCGAGGACCTTTTGAGACTTGAAGTTGCTCAACTCCTCAACGATTTGAGCGTGCCATTCCTCCTGGTCCTCCACACCTCCTGTCTGGCAAAAGATCTCTGCAAGCATGTTGTTGATGACACTGGTAGGAGGAGGAGTAGAGGAGATTATGATTTTTTTCACAGGCGGCTCTTCTGAAACAGTGAAGAATTTCTCTTCAGTCCTAAAAGTATTTTCTTTTACTTTCTCCAGCAGGCTTTTTGCTTCTTCCACAACTCTGTTTTCAACTTGTTGCCGCTCAAAGGCTGAAAGAAAAGGCAGCTTTTTGTAGCGAGGATCCAAGAAAGTTGCAACATTGAGAAACATGTCTATCTCAGGTGCGTGCTGGTAGGTGGTTGACAACTCTTTAGCAATTACTTCCTTTGCCATGCTGATTTCTTTCAAATCATTCTCTTTGATGTTGAGGGTGGTATTCAGAAGCATGTGAAGCAGCGGCTTCACCATACTTATCGTCGGGTACTTCGAAGCAGACATCATCTCTGCAACCTGCTTGAAAGGCTGCAGTAGCTCCACTAGCCCCTCAATTGTATTCCACTCACTGGCTTCCAGCATGAGGTGGTGGTTGTTGCTGTCCTCCACAAGAACAGCTGCAATGACGAACTGTTGCTCCTTGAGGCGCTGCAGCATAGCGAGCGTACTTCCCCACCAGGAAACACGGTCGCTTATCAGCATGCAGTGTAGAATATTCTGCTGCTTCTGCTTCTCACTCAGCATGTACATTGCAACAGTAGATTGCTGAAAATACTCCACCAGTTTTCGGCACCTGGCAAGAAGGCCGCAGAGTTTGGGGAGCTGAAAAGCTTGTTGTATTCCTGCATTAAAAGTGTGCCCCAAACAAGGCATCTGTACGGGAATATCTAGGAGAGAGCAAGCTTTCAAAATGTCTTTACTGTAATCTGTTGTAGTACCAAAGACTTTTGTATTGATCCCCCACTCAATGAAAGTTTCATAAAGGACTCGTGTAATAGTCTCTGCAGTATTATCCTCTGGTACTTCAAATGTTTTTAAACACCGTGAGTTCACAGTCAGGCAGTTGGCAGGAACACTGCTGAGAAAGTGAACTGCGATAGTTACATATGACCTGTTCTGGTTTTCACTCCTCCACAAGTCCGTGGATACGCCACACCACAGAACCTCAGTGAGCTCTTTCAGCACAATTTCTCTAATGGCATTGTACTTTTCAGGAATAGCTTTTGTACAGAAGTACTTACGGCTCGGAAGTTCGTATCTGGGGTCTGCTGTTCTCAAGAGGGCCTTGAATGTGGGTTCATCAACGATAGAGGCTGGATACATGCCCTCACAAATTAAGCTGCTGACTGCAGATGTCAGCTCCTGATGCTTTCTGATTTCAAAGTTCTGGTAGGTCTTCATGATGAGGCTATCTTGAACAACCTGCTGCGAGGACTCTGGCTTGATTTTTGAAAATGCAGTGGCAAAGGCTTCCCTCATTTGCTCAGTGTTACTTTTCACAAATTCACAGAATTCGTCAGGGTGATTTTTCTCAAGGTGGTAGGAAAGGTTGGATGTGTTTCCTGAATAGGCAATCTGTGCCATGCAAATACGGCAGTAGATCTTCTTCCACTGTAATATGCATCCTTCTGCATTGGTATCAAACCCAAAGTACTTCCACACTTTACTCTTTGCTCTCGGGTGAGCCACTAACTTTAGGTCTGATGGGGAACCTTCTAAACTTTTATTCTCCATTGCTTCTTGGCCACCGTCCCACTTTTTGATCCTTCACTCATTAATGAGTACCTGATAAAGGCAGTAAGATAAAGATACAATGAGAAAGCACAAGTTTGACCACACTTAACTATGTGAAATCAGCGTTACTGTGAGCATATCAAAAAACCTACCTTACTAATTACATTTGCAAATTTAAAGATGAGATTTGCAGGAAGTGTGACCTACAGGAAGCCCATCGGAATGTCAAAAAATAATTATTTTAATATAGCACATTCTGCCATTAAACTGAGCTAGAAGACTTGAATACATCTTATTTCCAGAACTATGTAATTGCAGGTAGACAACACACAACCACCACCAGAGAGTTGATATGTTACTGTCACACAAACTAGTCATCTGCTGCAGCATTTTCCTGTCTCTTAAGTTATAGTTAGAGCTAGATCAGCATCATCTTGCCTAAGAGTTACTGAACTTCAATGTTAACATTTATTTCAATTGAAATCTGATACGGGAGTAAAGGTTTTAGTGTTTGCTTATTTTGAGAGAAGTTTTTTTAGCTCAATCTAATTCTTTCAGCATTTTCTTAAAAACAAACAAAACAAACAACAAACCCAAAAATTTATGATGCAAATTAAGGCACTAATCTGCTCCTCTGAAATGCTACCATAGTTTCTGACTGAAATAAAAGGAAAAGGAGTTTGAACCTAGGTGCTGACCATCAATGTCCATCTGACAGCTTTCCTGTCCTTTACTTTCTGGAATCAAAGGCATTTCTTGAACTACCAGTTCACAATCATGGTTCCTGGAATAACAGTACACTATAATTACAGGAAAAACAGATAGGGAAGTACTAATAAATGTTATTATCTACATCAGCTAGAAAATAATTTTGCTGTATTTTCTTCGAGAGGCTACAGAAGTCGGGAAGAGGTGACACTCTAGAGATAAGCATGGTGATAAGGTAAGGCTTGGCAATCTGTACTTCGGTGTCTGCACAGGAAAACGCTTCCTGGGGAAGTCACATATAAGAATTACTTGAGGCCTGCAGCCAGCACCCACTGGAGCTGATTGTGCTACATCAGAAACCCAAGCCACAGCACAGCATGACAATCCTCCATCTATTCCACACCACCAGCCAAGACACTATGACAGCAACAAGGCCTGGGGACCTGGCCAGAACTGGGAAGGAAGCCCACAAATAAATATGGATGCAACCTCCTCAAAAATCCAGACGAGAGATGAAGAGCATCAGGAACATCACTGCAGCCAGCCTGAAAGCAACGGTGCTGCTCCTTTGCTAATAAAGGAACAGCACCTGCACCCAAGCCCACAAAACCCTGGGGTGGTAAGACTGGCTTGCTGGGGGAGGAAGAAACCATCTTTGTCAAATTGTTCCAAGGGAGTATCTCCCAAAAACAAATGCATGCAAGCTTCTCTAGTGTGCTTTCTGGTAGTGAACATTCCCAAGAGAAGATGTTTTCTTCTCTAAACTATTGCTGGCATTTTGCAGCACTTTCTGAATGTCTTGAATGAAAACCCAAAGACATTATTTACCACGACTAAACATACTTATTTAAACACAGCTGTTGGTTTAGAAGCTGAATGAAAGATAGAAAGCAAGTATTTTATTGGATTTGTTCTGAAGTTTACTCCTGGGTGTAGATGGGGTTTTCTAATATTTTTCCCAAGGGGAGCAATGTTCTGATTAACAGTATGCCCTCTACTACAATTCATCATCTTTTAAGTTACCAGGATAAACTACTGAAACATGGTAATGCTGCCTAATTCCAAATATGTGCACATTGGTGCACAAAAGCACCAAAGTATGCAATCCCACAAAAACTAATAATTTTTAAAGACAAAGTGGTGTACTGTATAATTATGTAACCTTGTCATGGCATCAGATTACACTGACAAGATACATCACATCACTGCTTTTAGATTCCTCCTCCATTTCAATCTATGCCATGGTGTCTCAAGGAAGGATAAAGGCTCCTTGTGTTTCATTAAATTTTAGTTTCCTTCATAGTTCCGTGGCAACTCCTGAAAGCACTATAATAAAAGAGTTGATGCATTTTTAATAATTAACATGGCACACTTTTTATTATAAAAAGTTCATCACTAATTGATAAAATACAAGTTATTTTAGAGCCAGAGTATTACAGACTCACTCCACCCTTCTCGTACATGCGTTACAGTTTTGCCACCATTTTTGTTTGGATCTGGCACTTGGTGATAGCGGCACAGAGCAGCAGTACCACAGTTAAGGATATGCCAGCATTAACACAGCCTTTACTGCATTGGTGTAAACCATACTTCAACTGTCATAATAGCTCAAGTATAAACGCTCGTCAACTGTTATGCAGCATAACTGGCGCTGTGAAAAAACCACACACCTCTCATTTTAGAAGAGGTAAATAAATTCTTCCTCTTTTAGTGGAACTGTTCATAGTCTGGTCCTGGCAAAAACTAGAGCAGCTTTAACTCTGAGCCAAAGTGAGGACACCAACACATTACAGAATTAAATCCATTACGAATGAAGCACTTAATTGCCTTTGGGAAGTGCCGCAGTTTATTACAATGGCAGATGATGGAAATGCCAAACTCTGCATGATAAATAAAAATAGTGCTACTTTGGTTTGCTGAAAACCCTTCTGCACACAGAAGCCTTGAGGCTACAAACGTGCCTTTCCCTTTCTCCCATGAATTCCCACACACATTGTTATAGAACATGCATTTGGAGAAGCTGCTGTTTTCCTCACTCCCTCTATGCAGCTGGCCAATGAAACCAGCTTTTAAAGGCCTGCAGAAAGAACCCTCTGCTGGTCTCCCAACAAATTCAGTTGCCACAGGAGGAGAAGGAGGAAAGGCTTAGGTTTCCTTTCCTTAGCACCTCATCCCTGCTTTCCTTAGGGTGGACTGTGCTGCCTCCTCATTCTTCTCAGATCCCCCTCCCTCTCCTAACACAAATCTGGATCTTTCCTCTCCGGGACACAGCCTGGCTCAAAATATTAAAACACCAGCAATGACACACATCGCAGAGGGCAGCAGCGCTACCCTTATACCAGGCAAGGCTCTGTTTCACCAGTGGCAAAGAAAATGGTTCAAAAACCATGACAAGTGCCTCAAGATTGTGAAACCAAGCACAAGGATGTGAAGAAACGTAGGGTGTGCAGCTATCCTGCAACCTTAGCTCTGCCCCCTTATGCATGCACAGTGATGGCACCCTCTCTAATTACATGGTAGGTATCGCTGTCGCACAACCCTTGCCTCATTCAGCACGGGGGCAACCATAAAATGAGTGCTTCCTCATTTCTGAAATTACCTAAATAACTCTCGCAGGTGCATGGATGAGGAAGAAGGATTAGTTGTTAGATGCAACTTTCATTTTTGTTATCAATCCCTCCTACCTGCTCACTTCTTTACCCACTTCTGGATGTTTTACAACCTAGAGCTCATACAGCTGTGAGCAGGAAGTGCTCAGTCTGTCATTCTGCTTTATTCATATAAAGTAAAAGCCCTCAATACATGAAACAAAATTATGAGATACATGTTCTCAAATTAATATTTCATTATTAATGACAAAAAAGACTGGGTACAAATCAGGACACTGAATAACTAGAAATTGGGGCAAATTAAAAATAATTACGATATTTCAATTACTTTTAAAAATAGATGCAATCTTGAAGATCTTCTGAACGCCAGCCCCTTACCACCCTCTTCAGAGTCAGTTTTCTACACATCACAGGTACCAAATTAAACTACAAAGACTTCAAAACTATAAAATGCTCAGCATTTAGCCTTCCCCTATCAAATTTCAATTATGTGGAGTAGAAAACGCAGAAGAAAAAATGGCAAATAAATTCCTTGAGAAGCTTTGTAAACACCAAAAGAAATAACAATGATGATGATGATTATATGAACCTTTTTTGTTATCAGTAGCATGGCTTTCAGTGGCCACACTTCCAATATTAACATCCTGGTGTCTCGAGTAATATTACTTTGTCTTTTAACAACCTGTTGATTAGATTTTTGTTTCAAGAAAGTTTTATATCAAGACCTTTAGTCACATGGGGCTTTTTCTGTTTTCCTTTCTCTCCAATTAATTAAGCACTGAGGGGGATTCCAAGCAGTAATTTCTAGTAAAACTACTAATAGTTTAGAACACTGAATACTAATACGGTTCATGGTACATATAGTTAGTTACACTACTCAAGCAATTAGGAGTTGGAAAAATGTTTTCACGCAAGTCAAATGTTTAAGTTCTCCTTTACTTCTGCACACTGATTTTAGCTAGCAAGGCAATTACTGACTGCACCCCATTTATCACCCCCAACTCCGTATTTTAAATCAAGTTCAGAACTTCAGAATGACTTCCCTACTCTGTACTAGGGGAACTATTCATTTCAACAGTGAATATAACTTTATCTTTCCAGTTTGCAACTCAGTACAATTAACAAGTTTTTACACTGAATCTCTATTCCAGAGCTCAAACTGCCCTCTTTTCAAAACAAAAACCCTTGAGTCCCAACTATAAAACTTACATGAATCTCAGTAGTATGTGACAGAACAGCTGGCTATTTTTAAAAAGCCATGTGAAAGCACATGTGCCAAGACCATGCAACTCTGACTACATCAGTGGAAAGCAAGAGAAAACAAAAACTGAACTAATTCGGTTTACTTGGATTTAAATTCTGAACACTTTCTTCAAGTGCAAGAAGGCAAGCTTTTCTTGGAAAACTCATAAGGAGAGGGCTGCACTAACACCTGATCCCAGAGTTCAAGGACATTGTGCACCCCTATGTTCAAAACCTTCCACGGGAGAGCTGAAACACTGCCACATGGAAAGCAGCAACTGTGATGGCGGAACTGGGGCCAAGATGTGATCAGAGGCATGGCTGACTTTGCTGCCGTGCTCTGCCCAGCCTTCCACCCTCCAGCTTCTCCCCGGGAAGGCACCTTGGCAATAAAACATCTGTATTCATGCGAGTTACAGTCACTCGCTCAGAAAGAAATAGGAAATTTTAAACATATGTACCTTTCTAGATTATCATTGGGAAAGCTACTCAGCGATTTCTGACAGCAAGTGTGGTTTACTGATCCAAGTTTAATTAAGCATGTTCTAGCCAACGCTCTCAATTTTTGTGGCACTGTCGTCACTATTTAGAAGTTATTATGTAAACAAGGTTAATATGGCTAAAAAAAAGCTCCTATTGACTAGCTGGTTCACTTTTTAAGCAATGGCTGGACACAGAGAATCAAAGCAAGGGAGCAGGTAACTGCCAAGAGGCAACTGTGCACAATTATCTGAGAAGGAAACTACTTGTCCTTGGAAGAAACTACCTCGAGTTAGAGCTGAAAAAAACAGTTTCCACATCTGTCAAATCTACCTGTCCTTCTCAGGTAGCTAACATTCCCAAGTCAGATCTCCACTATCTTCCTCTGGCATGTCCAAATTCAACATTTCAGGGCTTGGGGGTTTTTAATAGCAGTTACAAACAGACAGCAATGAAACACTCAGGCCATATTTTTATCATGCTGTTTCTCTTTGGTACAAAAGAAAAAGAAAGTAAGTTTTGGAAAGTGTTACGCATCCTAGGCACAATACCCAGCTTTACTCTGCCAAGAAAAACTAATGCTGGAAAAATGCTCAGATTACTTCAAAGTGCGCACACATCTACCCTTTTTTTTTTGTCACCAGGGTTGTCTCATCTGTTTGGGGCTTTTACCTCTGTCTTTTGAGAATGCAGGAAGATGAATCCCAGCCTACTGCAGAAGTATCGTAGACAAATAAAAAGTAGGCAGGTGGTGAATATGTCACACCTCTTCCCTCGTGTTTTATATATTCTCTAAAACATCTCTTTATTGAAACACTATGTCCTCTCAAAACTCCTTTTCTTCCTCTGGTTTTTCTTCTGGTTAAGACTATCAACAGAGTCACAAAGAATGACTTCAAGAAGTCAAAGGTACTGACCTGCATGAAGTTGTATGCTCAGCTCTGATGACACGCTATGCATCCATCTGGACTCATAGCTCGCTGTAAGTTTATAAACTCAGAAGCACTTCAAAAGGCTTCAAGAGAAAAAGGAAACTCAAATTTTTGTTTTCTGGCAAAGGTATAGATTCCTCTAGTCAGTATAAAACATGATGTTGACTCAAATCGGAAAAGTGCAAAAATGAAACTTCTCCAAAAAATGACTAATCTTAAGTCCCTTGGAGAAAACTTTAAGTATCACTCACTGTCAACTTAAGGGCAAGCGACTGCCTGTATCAAAGACTAAGCTTTTAGAGAGCGGAAGTTCTCCCATCCCGGAGCGGTCGGGACAGGCAGGCTGTGACCGGCAGTCCCAGCTGCCCCGGCTGGCGGAGGCCGAGGCCAGCAGAGCCAGTGGCGGGGCGGGGGCACGGAGGGCGGCGACGGCTGAAGCTCCCGGGCCAGCGGGAGGCAGCTCGCCCCTACCCGCCTTCTAAGCACCTACCTGGGCTGAGGGAGGCTGCGTCCACGCGGCTCTGAGCCCAAGTCTGAGGCGAAATCGCCAGGAAGAAAAAAAAAAAAAAAAAGGAAAAAAAAAAAAAAGGGCGGGGGGGGGAGAAGCAGGGACCCCCGGCCCGCGGAGCCCCCACGCCGCCTCCCGACCGAGGCCTCAGTCAGATCAGCGTGCAGCTAGGCGCCCGTCCCGGGCCCTGCCTCCCGCCCCGCCCCACCCCACGTCCGGGGGCCGAACGGAGCGGCTGAGGCTGGGACCTGCTGCTCGCCAACGGCAGTGAGGGCGGGGCTCGGTGCAGCGGTGCACGCCGCCAGCCACAGCAACCCCCAACTCTGCTGCCCTGAGGCAGCGCTGTGGGCCCGGCCCACGGAGCAAAGTGGGGTAGGAGCCCAACGGCGGTGGCCGGGCCCAGGCCGGAGCCACCGCGCAGCCGCTGCCTCTGCCCTACTGTAGGGAAGCGGCGCGGCCCAGGCGCCCCGCCGCTGCAGCCAAGGTCGCGGCTGTCCTGTCTGGGCCGTCCGGCCACCCACCGGCTGGGCCGCGAGTCTAGGCTCCGCGTTCTATGGAGAACTGGCCCTGCCACCCTCCCAGGAGTGGGCGAGAGAAGACGCGACAAACTTTCCCCTTTTCTGCAGGCCTCTGCCGTGCAGCCACCTCAACTCCGCGGTGCCAGCTGCGGTTCTCACCTGAGGCCGAGGGACGGCGCGGGTGGAGGCGACGGCGCAGCTGGTGCAGGATGACGAGGAAGCCGATGTAGTACACTCGGAGCAAGGGCACTAGTGCAGACAATAGCGACATGGCCGCCTCTCGCCCCGCGGCAGCTGGCTCGGGACGAGGAGGGGAAGGAGCTCGGCGAGTTGCCGGCCTGTGCGCGGTACGGTGGCTGCTCGCCGCCGGGCCAGGCGTGGGGGGGATGTGCGCGGGGCGGCCCCCCAAAGAACGGAAGGCAAAGCGCCGCTGCTGCCACAGCAGCGCTCAGGCGCGTCGCGCCTCCCGCCCTTCTGGGCATGTGCGGCGGGGGAAGGGCCGCGTCGCGGCCGGCACGGAGAGGAAAGGGGGCGGCGGCGGCAGACCAGCCGCTGGCCGTGACGGGGTGGCACCTCGGCCCATCGCCGAAGCGCCTGGGGAACTGGGGAAGGGGCGAGACGCTAGGCGCTCCGTGGCGGCGTTAATCAGCGGCGGAAGAGGGAGATGGCGTGACAGGCCTGTCGAGGAGGCTGCCGGGTTTTGGGTGCAGCGACTCTTGAGGCCAAGTCTGTCTTAGTTACGAGCAATCAGCGGTGCCTCGGCGGGGATGAGATGCACAGTCCTGTCTCCAAGTCCTGTGGCTGAGCGCTCATTGATTTCCCTTCTTTCTGTATTGGTGAAGGGCTGCAGTTGCCGAATCCTAGGAACATTGCTTTTGCAGGTGAAAATACTGACATGGTTATGATTTAGCAGCAATTTAAGATTTATTGATTTTGAGAGGTAGATCAAAAGGTTGACTTACAACAGCACTTAATCATTAACCAATGTAAAGTGATTCAGTAAAATATAATCCAAATAACAAATTAACTACGCATTCAATGATGATAAAATTCACACCAACTACTAGGTATCCTCAGTCCATATATATATATATATATATATGCATGTGTTCATATGCATAGGAATAACCACAAAGTATACAAACACATAGTTACTTGGATCCAGTGGAATATACAGCTATCCACACTGATGAAAGCAAGTGTGGATATTCAAACATGGGTAGAGGTGGATGAAAGAGAAGCTGCCTGTAGTTAAAATGTCCCTCTTCTTGAGTTTAGATACAGTGCTTCAGCATTCTTAACAGATGATAACTGAATCTTGAGAAGTCTGATTTTATTCTGGCCTTTCCCACAATTTGTGCCTCAAAGGCATGTCATTTGGGAGACACTGGATACAGCTCCTTGCCACACATAAGAGCTCAAAGGGTCTTATTTTAGGGACAGTGTTTATAGGGTCTAGGATAACTGATTCTCATCAGGTGTTTTCCTGCTTTGTGAAAACATTCTGGTATTTTCTGCCAGTTGCTGACCTTTGAAGTTTGATATCGCCCCCCTGTTGGCTAAAACCCAGATACAAATGTACTAGGTTATCACAACCCAGATACAGATGTACTGGACTGTCAGGAGGTGCTTAATTCAGAGGTGATATCAAGAGCAGTGTAAGATTCAGAAAAGTGGGGGCCCAGCACATCAGGGAGATGCCTTAGTATTCTGGTTTGCTGTCTTTCACAATCCATGCCTGATTTACCCTGTGTTGGTTCCTAGCCTAGGAAAAAGGCAGTGGTTCAAACTTCATCAGTTCTGAAGCAAGTTTTGAGTGACAGGCAAGTCTGCTATCCTAATCAGCCAGTCTGGCTATGGCTTCAGTCTCCTTGGGCATCTGTCCTGTCAAGCTTACTCTTCATGGTTGTACCTCTGGCAGTTACAGATGCCCATTTCTCCAAATGCAGCTTTATGTACAACGCCTTCCTACATCAGGGGCCTACATTTTCTGTCAGCTTGATGAACACATTTTTTACTGCAATACCTAGCATAGAATCATAGAATCATAGAATGGTTTAGGTTGGAAGGGACCTCAAGGACCATCCAGCTCCAACCCCCTGCCATAGGCAGGGACATCTCCCACTAGAGCAGGTTGCTCAAGGCCTCATCCAGCCTGGCTTTAAATGCCTCCAGCATATCACCTGACATATTTCTAAGGTTTTGTGTTAACCAGTTTTAAATCCTTAGCCTTATTTTTAAGATGGCAAATATTCTGTGTCTGCAGAAAAGCACGTTCTCTCTACCCATTCTTGTGGTAGAGGGTTGGGTTTAGCTACAGCAGATGCAGTGTCTAGCCCTGATGATGTGGTGTTTCTTAACTGCAGATGAGCCTAAATATTCATACAAAAAATGGTAACAAAATTGTATTCCATTTCAAATCCTTAGGTATCATTTTGCCTTTGAATATGGTGTGGTACCAACCATATGAAGTTCAAGAACTGCATTTGAAATGTAATCTCCTCCTCTTAAAAAAAAAAAACAACCACCATACTTTCCAGAAAAAAAAAAAAACACAGATAGCAATATGCTTTGTCAATGTTGCTTCAGATTCTCAGCAAACTGACTTTCTGTCTTCTGACAGAAATACACATAAAGTAAAAAGCATAGTGTAGTTGCTCCAGGACAAATCCAACCATGTAATTTTGTATATGTCTGGTGATTTATTTTTTTTTATTTACACGTGGAATTATGCAAACATAAATAATAAACAAAACATCATGAAGTCACATCAACGAAGGATGCATTTGTAATGTGTATTATTTTCAATCATGGTAGACACAGCATCACAGAAAAAGACATGAAAGAAGAAACACATTTAGTAAAGCTGAATTATTCTTTCACCTTATCTCAGTAAAAATCAAATCTCAGCTCCTTTATGTTGCTTGATATCCTTTTCTCAGAACTACAGCATTAATGAAAGCCCTTTGCAACATTAAACTGTGGAATTCGCTCCAATATTTACATGATCTGTATATAAATACACAATGCTTTCTCAGGTTTTCTAGTACAATAAAATAAATTGATGCATATTCACATTACAAGAATAAATACTCTCTTTTTTTAAGGACAGTGCTATCCAAAGAATTCAGCTAAGTGGGGACAAACAATGGGTTAAGATGATTTTACTAGTGTCCCTACTTCTTCTCAGGGTGTTAAAATTACTTTCAATCCTCCACGGTTCAGAAGTGCAGCTTCACAGAAAGGATGAAGAAAATTTATTTCAACACTGCATTAAATTATTTCTTCTAAAGGCTGATGTGGCATGGATAAGAAATTAAAATTTTGACTAAAGGCTGTAGGTCTTTGATTCTTTTAAATTACTGTCTTATAATACATCCTAATTTTAATTGATCTTTCCTTTTCCTTGTTTTTTAATAGTCACAGTCTTTACTTCTTATTGATACTTTGTTTTTTCTCTTGCAATCATTAACTGCAAAGCCTCAAGTATTTGGGCTGGAATCTCATCCATCTACTTTAGATAACTCACTGAGACACCCTTACCTGGATGAAATTTTAGGTGTCTGAGCCCTGAAAGGGACAAAAGGAGCAATCTAATTGCCTCAGCTTTACAGTGGGCAGAGAGAGGCACTTCCAAAGACCTGCAGAAGATGACTTGCTTCCTTTGAGATGCATGCAGTGCTCCCTTCTTTCCACTCACTGTAAGTGAACTCACAGTGCCAGTGGCAAAGTGAGCCTGCAGTTACACCACATGTGTCTTCCTGGAAAGCTATCGAAAACTGTAGTTAGGCTCCATTCACATATGCTCCAGCCTATCTGCCCCTCCTGCAGGACTGGCACTAGTGAAGCAGTATGGCATCACAGTGCTTCCACTCACAATTTACATAGAGATGCATAAAGCCACAAGAAAGGAAATGTTTCTAGACTCGATTTAAGTCCTGATCTCACGCTTCCCAGCAGAACAGCATAATCAGCAACCATCGGGTAGCATGGACGGTAGGTGTTATAGTTGAGAGCCTATGCAGCCAGGAACATAAGAGGCACAGGACCAAATCAGAGCTGACAAAAGCAAACCCCAAGTTAGCCTGGCAGTTCAGACACACTGGCACAGGATGGAGGGGTATAAAATTATGCCTTTCCTTGTTTGTTCCATGACAATCTCCTGTATGACACATCTTTACCAGGTACGTGAGTGTGCTCCCCTTGAGAATGGGAGCCAAAAACTCCTCATATCTATCACGTGGCGGTTCAAGTTCAGTAGGAGAGATCAATGCCTTTTGCCCAAGCATGGCATAATAATTGAGGGAGCCTCATAAGGTGTTGACAGTGTCACATCAATCCCTCTCAAACTGTAAAATGTAAACTTCCACTCCCATGGTTAGCTTAAGATGTGCTCTCTGAGTCTTGCACATGCAACAAAGATGATAGCCCACACTGGCAGAAGCCATGCATAATACTGACTGCTGATAATTTTTCAGGCTTCTAAAAGGGATTTACATACCTCTCTTCCTACAATGGATTGCAGTGGGACTTGAGGCAAGAGATAAGTGCCTATCTTCCCAAAACAGGATCTTCTTAACATGTGTGGGTGAATAGTTAAATGCCTCAGGAACTTTCAGGTTCAGTAGCGAGGTGCTCACACGATTAGACAGTGCTAAGAAACAGTCAGGATTCCATCTGGAATTCATGTGGGGCTTTGAGCACCTGCAGACAATTCTGACAGATTGCATATGCTTTTTTTTTCCCTCCCATCTATGCCAAAAGGGAAAAAAAAAGTAATTATAGGTGCCTCCAAACTAGGTATCATGTTGCGTAATATTGGGCACTTGAGCATAGCAGGACTGTATGGGGCAGTAAGATCTCAGGCACCCTCTGTAGTATCTTGGAGAGGACTGGTTATGTGGAAGCAGAAATAAACCTGGCCAAGGAACAAAGTGTCTGCAAGCCATGCAGCAGGAAGTCTCAGACACTAAAATCAGGCTCCTCCACTGTGAGTAATCATTTAATGGAATGCCTTTCTTTCTCTTCAGTAATGCTAGGGGAGATAGATAGTAGGTAAGCGTAAGACTGACCTGAGTAACAGAACAGATGCTAAAGCATTTGCCTATGAATGGGGATGTTTTATTCCCTCGGAGCCTTTTTCAGATATTTCACTTTCCAAGAAAACAGAAAAAAAAAGATTGGAAAAAAAATGACTCTTGCTGATGTGAAGCTCAGGAACACAGTAAAGAAAAGCAATCTGGGCAGTGGGAGGGGGAGTGGGGTGTATGGTGGTGTTAGCCTGGTTTTAGCCTAGCATTTAAGATCATGGCAACAAGGGATCAAAGTTACAATCTGTATTCCCTGAAGAGCTTATGGTTTTTAGACTACAGCAGAACAGGACAAAACATAAACTAATTAAGAGCAAATAGAGTGGTGGAACAGGGAGAACTTTCCCTCTTCAGTCAAATGCTCAAACCACTCAGCTCTTACTCAAGAAGCACAGTGTGCTTCTTGCTGCCATTGAGTTTTTCAAAGTGACCACCATCACTGCAGCAATTTTGCACATTTGAGCATTCAGCATATGTTGCACTTGCAGGATATATATGGTCTGGAAAGCCTGCAGCATGACTAATTGTGCCTGGGCTTATATCTTCGCTCCCAGTATACCTCTACCCTGTATCATGTAAGATCTGAGTATCTCCCCTGCAGCATAGTCAAGACCCAGACACCAGAGCGAGAAGGCAGCATACACAGGAAAAGCCATTGAAAAGGAACAAACCTCCCCCCCCGAAACAACAACAACAACAACCAACAGCAACCAAAACAACCCAAGAACAAAAAAACAATCAATCTAAACAAAAAATAAAACAAAATCTCCAAACATGTGGGTTTGCATACAGAACTTTTGCAGGAAATCTTAAGTGTAGAGCAGGTGAGCTGATAACAAAAATAGATAAGCTTTTGTTAAAAAGAGCTTCTGTCATAAAACTCTTGAAATTAGGAAATCTATTTATAGATTAGTAGGGGTGTTAGCAGCCTACAATATGTACTTGGCAATTGTGGAGGGCCTACAGGAAAGATGGAGAGGGACTCTACCAGGGAGTATAATGACAGGACAAGGGGTAACAGTCTTACACTTAGATATTAGGAAGAAATTCTTTACTGTGAGGGTGGTTAAGACACTGTAACAGGTTTCCGAGGGAGATGGTAGATACTCCCTCCTTGGAAGTGTTCAAGGAAGGACATGGAACTGCTGGAGAAAGTCCAGAGGAGAGCCACAAAGATGATCAGAGGGCTGCAGCAGCTCTGCTATGAGGACAGGCTGAGAGAGTTGGGGCTCTTCAGCCTGGAGAAGAGAAGGCTTCGAGGAGACCTTAGAGTGGCTTTCCAGTATCTGAAGGGAGCCTACAGGAAGGCTGGGGAGGGACTATTGACAAGGTCTGGTAATGTCAGGACGAGGGGGAATGGGTTTAAGCTGGAAGAGGGGAGATTTAGACTGGATGTTAGGAGGAAGTTCTTTACAGTGAGGGTGGTAAGACACTGGCACAGGTTGCCCAGGGAGGTTGTGGATGCTTCCTCCCTGGAGGCGTTTAAGGCCAGGCTGGATGAGGCCTTGAGCAGCCTGCTCTAGTGGGAGGTGTCCCTGCCTATGGCAGGGGGTTGGAGCTGGATGATCCTTGAGGTCCCTTCCAACCTAAACCATTCCATGATTCTATGATTCTATGAATGGGCGAATGAGCAACCTGATCTAGTGGCAGGTATCCATCCCTGTGGCAGAGGGAGTGGATCTAATTGATTTTTAGGGTCCCTTCTACCACAAGTCATTCTAATAACACTTCCAAACCTTGACTTGGTAAACTGACTGCAAGAATAACGTTGAGGAAATCCTAGGTGCACAAAGTCTGGAAATCCCACGTGCAGCAAGAACTAAGCAGCATTACTTTAGTACTGGTAAATCAGTGCTCACATAGTTTCAGGGCTTTATTTAAGAATGTCTCTTGGTAGATAAATTGATTAACACATGAGTTTTCAAAAGCCCACCATCAGAGGATAAGACCTAGGCTATTTACAAAACGTAAGAAACAAATTCCTACACTAAAATAAAAGCAAAGCAAAGTGATTGTCTTCCACTGAGAAGCCAAAGGAAAATAAGAGTAGGGTGTCAAGCTTTCAAACCACATCCATCCCTGGCTTGATCATTCCTTATTGTCTTGGATGGAGTAGGAGAAAATCTGTTGCACCAAAATGGAGTATTATTTCTACTACAGAATCACAAAATCACAGAAGGTTAGGGCTAGAAGGGACCTTGAAAGATCATCCACTGCTTTGCCAGAGCAGGATCACATATACCAGATCACACAGGAATGCATCCAGACAGGTCTTGAGTATCTCCACAGAAGGAGACTCCACAACTCCCCTGGCAGCCTGTTCCAGTGCTCTGTCACCCTCATTGGGAAAAAACTCCTCCTAATGTTTACATGGAAATTCCTATGCTTCAGCTTCCTCACCCATTGCCCCTTGTCCCATTGTTGGGCATCACCAAGAAGAGCCTGACTGCATTCTCTTGATAGTCACCCCTTATGTATTTATAAACATTAATGAGGTCACCCCTCAGTCTCCTCTTCTCCAAGCTAGAGACTTAACTTCCTCAGTCTTTCCTCATAAGGAAGATGCTCCATTGCCTTAATCATTTCTGTGGCTCTGNCTGACTGCATTCTCTTGATAGTCACCCCTTATGTATTTATAAACATTAATGAGGTCACCCCTCAGTCTCCTCTTCTCCAAGCTAGAGACTTAACTTCCTCAGTCTTTCCTCATAAGGAAGATGCTCCATTGCCTTAATCATTTCTGTGGCTCTGCACTGGGCTCTTTCAAGCAGTTCCCTGTCCTCTTGAAGGGCCCAGAAGTGGGCACAATATTGCAGATGTGGCCTCACCAGGGCAAAGCAGAGGGAGAGGACAGCCTCTCTCAACCTACTAACCACAGCCCTTCTAATACACCCCAGAATGGCACTACCCTTCTTGGCCACCAGAGCACATTCCTGGCTCATGGCCAACTTTCCATCTAACAATACCTTCAGGTCCTTTTCTCCTTCACTGCTCTCCAGGAGGTCAGTCTCCAGCTTATACTGGTACACAGGGTCGTTCTTTCCCAAGTGCAAGACTCTACACTTGCCCCTGTTGAACTTCATTCCATTTCTCTCTGCCCAGCTCTCCAGCCTGGGTAAGTCTGTCTGAATGACAGCACAACCATTAGTCATGATGAGAAAGGAGCAGGAGAATTTCAGGCAGATTTAAACAAGAGATATGGACTGGCAATATTCCAACACTGATAAAATAATAATAGATTAATCTTGGCCACTGTAGAAATGGATTTCTTGACAGTTTATTTGTGTTAAAAAAAATAGCTGGTGTCAATTAATTGTCTTGTGGTTCTTTCAGTGTTTGTACAGTGACATCTGCAAGCACCTGTGGCATGCCTTGTGCAACACAGTCCAACCCATAGCTAAGAGGATTTTGCTGGGGTTCAGCAAACATCCAAGACGATGATGATGGTCCAGAGAGTACTCTATGATGCTAGGTCTCCATGTGTTTTTTGTCACTTCCTTAGCAATACTGTAAGATGAACATGGCTTTCATCAGAAACTTGGCTAGCAGCATTCTAATGTGGAAATAAAAAAGCAGCATGAGCCCTCAAAAACTGGGTATCATACTGGAGCTGCAGCTGTTCTTTGGTTGGTTTTTGGGTTTTGTTTTGAATTATGATCTGCTTGCAAGTGTACTTAGATGCCATATACAACAATATTATGTAAGGCAATGTTTGTGGAGACAACATAGCAGACAAGCTTCCAGGCACATGTAACCCTGCCTATGCCCTCAGCCAAACAGAGCTGTAATACTGGTACTATTAACATTCAAAGTCCAGCAGCAGAGTTCACTGGTCTCATCCATACTGTCTGTGGCCATTTCCCTGAAGACTGCTTTTGCTGCTGCCATAGTCAGCCTCGGAAAGTGGTGGGATGGGATCCCACGAAGATGTGAGATCCTTTAGTTTGTACATGTCAGCTATATTAGGTCCCACCCATCATAGTTAAACAGGCAATGCCACACCACAAACAGGGCATCTTTACACTGGTGACAGATGGGTGGCCAGGTCAAGGAAGCTGGCAGATGGAATTTGGAGGTCAAGACCTTCAGAGTAGTACAGAAATGGCTAAAGTGGCAAAGACTGTGCCACACAGGAATGTATGTGTGGTCCGGGATGCAGATGATGTTTCAGACAGACAGGGGAGGCATCTTCTGCCAAGAGAGCAATTCTTACCTGAAGTCTTCATACAGGTTGAAGTGACCTGGCTTTGTGCCCCGGTCTGTTTGTGTGCACCTCACATCAGTGCAAAGACACTTTTCCTCATGTATTTCCATTTCACCAATTGACTTCTTAGACTGGAGCAAATATGTGTTGTCTTTAAGACTCACACTGCTTTTGTACTTAACTGCACAGATTTCCTGGGCTCCTTGGGGACAGGTCCTGCCTGCAGTGCTCTGTGACCTCAGCATGGTAAGAGCATCTCTTCTTTTTGTTGTTGTTAAAGACTGGCTGGGGTGTTTCTGACTGCCTGTCTCTAGGCTGCGGCATATGAGAGAGCAAATGCGGTGATGGGTAAAGAGATGCATAGAACAATCTGGAGGGAAGAAGATCAGGCCAAAACACGATGCAAATGCTAAGCAGAGGAAGACATGCAGATGACAGAAAATAGAAGTTGTGAGAAGGCTAGAGGTGGGTTGGCTTTGATTTAGCTTTGCTGAAAAATGGTCCAGCGAGCTGCTAACTCAGGCCATGGCATGCAGTGGGAAGGATGAAGATGGACAATTTTCTGATCTGCAGGGTCAGGATGTCTGAAAGCAAGTTGAGGTGAAAAGCCTGAAGCAGTAAAACCATCCATCCTGTGACAAGGCTGAGGCTGGCGCTAGCTGCCTCACCCTGACCCTAGGCAGGGGTGTGCAAGAATCCCACCAACAGAAGAGATGAGCTGGGTGGCACCTGAAGCCCATCACTACACTGCTCCATTTCATATCGAATACTGGGGGATTACTGAGAATCGGAGAGGGTCTGGCAGCTCCTTAAGCTCACTCTGATCTTTTTATTACTTTTCTGACATAGCTGCTTTGCATTCCTCCTCTTTGTCAATAGGCCCTGGCTCCCAAGTCTCCCTAGACAGTTATTACTGGTTCCCCTTAACCCCACAGAGGTCCCTACATTATTTCTCCTTGTCCTGGGACAGCCAACATTCTCCTCCCTTTTCCCCAAATCCATCTCACTTTACTTTCTAATCACCTGGACAAACCTGTCTCTTTATCTGCCTACAATCATTGGATTCTCCGTTCTCTTGATCACACCTGCCTGTCAGTTGTCCAAAAAGATTACGTACACCTTGAATTTTCCACTTACTTTAATAAATGAATGATTGCAGTGTTACATAACTTGTTTATGTTTGGCTTGTGCACTAATGGTTTGGGTTTGGGCTATTCTGTAGCATTACATTAACTTACAAAGCACAAAGCAACTGTGTAAAGAGATAGATAGCAAGGACAAGAAGTTAACAGTTGCAACATTTTTAATTTAAAGGGAAAAGTTGGGGAAAAAAAACCAACAACATAAAAAATTGCAAGGTCCTGCTATTCTTATGGACAAATTCATATGTAACATGAATGAGGTAAAAGGAGACACGTGAAACAGCATTTCTCATTCCTTGTCCTTCAGGTAATCCAAGTCTCTGTAAACATTGAGCTTTACTTTGCATTCTTCACCTCATTTCTGTTAGTATAAAAGCAAATCATAGTGTGATCGGTGCCGAACTGCCGTAAGAACAACTGCAGAGAAGATTCAGCCAGGCTCTGACTTTATGCTTTCTCCTTTAACACTTGTCTTGGAAGAAGCAAAAAAATGCTCTGGAATTGTAGTTTCAGTCCCTAGAATATATGCACTAGAAGTTATCCAAGACAATTCATTCTGCTGATAAAAATAATTTAAACAGTGGAGAAAGCCAAGGGCTTGTCCTGACAGTTGTTAAGGATACACTTTCAGAATCATCTCAAGATGTCTGATTCTGATTATACATATGATATTAGCTTTCATACTAGCAGAGGTAATAAACTATTTCAATTACATGTAATATGTTACTTATGATAGTTTAATTTCCAAGTCTATTAAAACAGCAGTTTTGAATTCAATATCATCACATCCCAGTCTTCTGAGACAGAGCAGAAAGACCAGCCATTTAAAGAAATAGTTCACTAAAGACTCTCAAATACATAATAAAGTGGGTGTTTCTCAGTCCTTCAGCTGCCCTGAGAGCTGAAGTAGCTCGAGTCTAATAGATATCATTCAGATTTCTATGAGGTGCAGTGGTTAGAAATGGTGTTATTTCAGATTCTGGGTTAGCCCTGGATTCTTACTGTTTCCTAAGCTACTGCTGCTCTTTTCAGTAACATTAGCCATTTACATTCAGTATTTCATGACAATAAGCCTAACATAAAGGACTCTTTATAAATGTATATGTATAAATATATAATATGTATTTAAAATATAAGAAAAATATCTATAAAGGACTTCAACTCTGTGACTTGGCTATTGCTGCTTGTATATATGTTAGACATACTTTTCAGTTTCTGGGTCTGGATTTTGCATAAGAGTATGCTTTTAAGTACCAGCACGATGTTATAAAATGACATAGGTAGTTCATATGCATAAGAAGCTTTTAAAATTAGGATTTAAAACTGTTTTATAACAAGTATTTTTCATCTATAAAGAAAAAAAAAAAGGCCTTAATCCAAGCCAACCAATAATTCAAATGAGGATTTGCAATCTTTAAAGCTACTTTTTAAAACTAGGCTGGCTTTTTTTTTTCTCTAGAAACTTGCAAAAGACCATCACCCAGTGATCCACTACATGTCACTCTGGCTGTTAACTGATAAATTGAGGATAAGCTGCTTCACTATTGCAGAACATTTTATTCCACAATCCCAGCTAGAAGATGTTTTCCTACTCCCTGAGTTCGCTTCAGAGCACATTTATCTAAGGTCTAGATTACTACGGTGGGTTTAGACAACATCTCATAATAGAGAACAGAGCATACATACCTGTTGTAAGTTTAGACATACATTTAGGTGGACAGACAGATAAAATAACATTTTGCAATTTCAGTGAGTATGGGGAAGGGCAATGGCATTTCCTGCACCCAGGACTTAATAGGAAAGTATTTAGAATAGAATAGAAACGAAACAATAGAATCAAACAGGTTGGAAGACACCTCCAAGATCAGCCAGTCCAACCTAGCACCCAGCCCTAGCCAGTCAACCAGACCATGGCACTAAGTGCCTCATCCAGGCTTTTCTTGAACACCTCCAGGGATGGTGACTCCATCACCTCCCTGGGCAGCCCATTCCAATGCCAATCACTGTCTCTGTGAAGAACTTCCTCCTAACATCCAGCCTAGACTTTCCCTGGCACAACTTGAGACTGTGTCCCCTTGTTCTGTTGCTGGTTGTCTGGGAGAAGAGACCAACCCCCACCTGGCTACATCCTCCCTTCAGGTAGTTGTAGACAGCAATGAGGTCACCCCTGAGCCTCCTCCAGGGGTTTAAGTTGTTACTTCTTTCATCAAGAGAGTAGGGACCTTTTTCTATATCCTGCACATTACAGCACCATTACTACTTTGAATAAAAGAATTATCCTGGCTATAACACACACTTGGTACACAAAAATTACAGCTGGAGTGCAAATTTTCCTGATAACTTCGTGTTCAAACTGCAGGCCTTAGCAAACAGATTTTTATCGGTCAGAAGTGTAAACCCAGGAGACTTGCCTATCGTTCTATATTAAAGCAAGCAACCAAAACCATACACTGCTTACAGGATGAGTGGCTTTATGCTTATGATTTCCCTGGCTGGGTTTCTAATTGCAAAACAAGGGGGTTTCCTGCAACTTGCATGTTGGGTCTTGCATCCATCTCGCTCATGGACAGCCTCTTTGGTTGGGGTTTTGCTCCCTAGCAATAAGATTATTCACAGCCACTTTACTGTATTTAATTTTTTTTGTTTTTCAAGGAGGGATCAAGGTAAAAACTATATCTCATGTCTGGCTTTTTTCTTTTGTTTGTCACAACATCAATCGTGCCTTTGTTTTGCATTGCCTTGCAACCAGCTGTTTACAATAAGACATCAATAGCAATCAAGGATCTGATTCTCTCTCCCTCTCTGGCTGTTGTTTATTAAATAGGAGCACAAACTGAAAGAGAACTCAACTGCTTAATAAAAGTACAATCCATTTACAGAAAAGGGCATAAATTTGTCCATGCTAAGGCCCAAGGAAGTGACTTTTTACTACTCTCCAGGTTTAGTTTTCCTTCTATTTCACTATTAACTGTTCTGCTCTAACAACAAAGTTCATTTAAATCGCAATGTTATGAAAGAAAATTTTACTTAGCTTTAGAAATGCATACGGTAGTTGAGGGATGGTATCAAGCACTGAACAGCCACGTTGGTTGCAGCAGAAGATCAGCACAGATTTCATAGAATCAACCAGGTTGGAAGAGACCTCCAAGATCATCCAGTCCAACCTAGCACCCAGCCCTATCCACTCAACTAGACCATGGCACTAAGTGCCTCATCCAGGCTTTTCTTCAACACATCCAGGGACAGTGACTCCACCACCTCCCTGGGCAGCCCATTCCAATGCCAATCACTCTTTCTGTGAAGAACTTCCTCCTAACATCCAGCCTATACTTCCCCTGGCACAACTTGAGACTGTGTCCCCTTGTTCTGTTGCTGGTTGTCTGGGAGAAGAGACCAACCCCACCTGGCTACAGCCTCTCTTCAGGTAGTTGTAGACAGCAATGAGGTCTGCCCTGAGCCTCCTTTTCTCCAGGCTGCACACCCCCAGCTCCCTCAGCCTCTCCTCATAGGGTTTGTGTTCCAGGCCCCTCACCAGCCTTGTTGCCCTTCTCTGGACACATTCCAGCACCTCAATATCTCTCTTGAGTTGAGGAGCCCAGAACTGGACACTATGGAGTGTTTATTAATATAACTGAGACTGATCTACGGAAAAAGGTGTCGGTATCAAGAGCATTTCTTAGGTTCACAGTGAAACTGCAAGTTCAAACTAGGCAGAGATTAAAGTATGAGTATTAAAGTCAACCACAGACAAGAGATGTTCCTGTTAAGGCCTGCAGAGAACTGGCTAGTCATACTGTGCTGCTCTCTCCTCTCTTTTTAATTGCAAGATCACACGAAAATACAGATGACAACTGCACTAGATGTTTTCCTAAAACGCTGCTCCCAGGCTCCCTTGGCTGTCTCCAGCACTGGTGCACCTCATTACAGCCGCCAAGCCCTGGTTTCAGACGGTGAAATCTCTTCCCGTGCCGAGAGTAACAAGATTAGTTATTGCCAATGGAAATGAGCCAGAGCCTCATCTCATGCCTTTGATAGCATCCGACCTCTCCTTGTCAGGCAGCACTTCTGTGTTTGTGCCTTTCTCCAGCCATGCCCTGGGAGTGCAAGTCACCTTCACCAATTCGAACACACTGCTGCCGAGCACAATTAGTAAGTAATTTTTCTTCTTCTTTTTCTGATCACTGTTTTTTGCCATTTGAAACAGAGAGCGAGACAAAGGCGGGGGGTAGGGGGGGAAGAAAACAGAAGCACTTGCAATGAGTTATTGAAACATTTCAAATAGAATCATAGAATGGTTTAGGTTGGAAGGGACCCCAAGGATCATCCAGCTCCAACCTCCTGCCATAGGCAGGGACACCTCCCACTAGAGTAGGCTGCTCAAGGCCTCATCCAGCCTGGCTTTAAACGCCTCCAGGGAGGAAGCATCCACAACCTCCCTGGGCAACCTGTTCCAGTGTCTTACCACCCTCACTGGAAAGAACTTCCTCCTAACATCCAGTCTAAATCTCCCCTCTGCCAGCTTAAACCCATTCCCCCTCGTCCTGACATTACTAGACCTTGTCAATAGTCCCTCCCCAGCCTTCCTGTAGTCTCCCTTCAGATATAAAGCTTGATCACAACTTTTCCTCTTTAATTACCTGTTGCTGCTACTTGAAATTTTCAGTGTCATTTGAGCTCTGTAATAAGTTTTTAGTTATAATGATTTATTCCTGCTGGGGTGGGAACCATGATGATTAATTCTCTCTGTGTCATTCTCTATGCCCACAGGATGTGTTACAGGGGTTTTTTTCTAAAAAGATTTTGAAAGCAATACAGGTTTCTAAAACCAAACACTTGATGTACACAGCGACACAGAAGCTGCAAACTGTATCATCTCTGAAAACAAAACCACCTGTTGAGTATACAGATGCTTCAGGGTCTCCTCCCAGAAAAATACAGTTTTCCACATACCAAGAATTCAAAGTGCTGTTATTTCCTTACTTACATAAAGCAATCTATTGCAATCTCTACTCTTGCTTGCTTTTTCTTTTTTTGCTGTGTTCTAGGCTGATAGTTTCAATGATTTTCCCTTAATAACCTCAAGCCATTTTTCTGATCATTGCCCTGGACAGTGACTCCACTTGGTACATATACTTGAGCTTGGGTTGGTTGTTTTTTTCGCTGCAAGACCAACCAATTTACATTTATACATGCCACAATGATTCCAGAAGAAAAGCTAGCCAACTTAGTGTTTTTATATGTGGTTGGTTTGTGTCCTTTGAATAAAATTCATCCACCTCTTTTGACAGGGCCAAGAAATCCAGAGAGTGGCAACAAAGCTGGTAAAAGGCCTGGAACACAAACCCTATGAGGAGAGGCTGAGGGAGCTGGGGTTCTTCAGCCAGGAGAAGAGGAGGCTCAGGGCTGACCTCATTGTTGTCTGAGGCCTTGAGCAGCCTGCTCTAGTGGGAGATGTCCCTGCCTATGGCAGGGGGTTGGAGCTGGATGATCCTTGAGGTCCCTTCCAACCTGAACCATTCTATGATTCTATGATTCATTCTAAACTACCTGAAGGGAGGCTGTAGCCAGGTGGGGGCTGGTCTCTTCTGCCAGGCAACCAGCAACAGAACAAGGAGACACAGTCTCAAGTTGTGCCAGGGAAAGTCTAGGCTGGATGTTAGGAGGAAGTTCTTCACAGAGACAGTGATTGCCATTGGAATGGGCTGCCCAGGGAGGTGGTGGAGTCGCCGACCCTGGAGGTGTTGAAGAAAAGACTGGATGAGGCACTTAGTGCCATGGTCTGGTTGACTGGATAGGGCTGGGTGCTAGGTTGGACTGGCTAATCTTGGAGGTCTCTTCCAACCTGGTTGATTCTATGATTCTAAATATATCATTAAGAGTGTTCAGGAGGCATTTTTTCCTGTATTCAGGCCTCCTGCACAAAGAGGAACTTTGTGCTTCATTATTAGCATTGTGCCTCTGAATAGAAACCATCTCGCTTGCTTTGCATCACTGGCACACTACCAACTTCGAGTTTGTTCCACACTGACAAGAGAATAGGTTTCACATTTCACTACCCTGAAGACCTATTTCCTGATGACCTGTAGCCGCTAATCAAAACCTAATCCAGTCCGTTAGTGAGAAAAACCCACATGCATCTCAAGTGTGGACTTGATTAATCACTTCTGTCCAGCAATTCCAGAAATTATCATTAATGGTGATAAGAAATACTTGTTTAAGGGGAAAATGAGCTGGCAGGTAGTGAGGTGCACACAGCTCCCCTCCACCAGCTTCATTCTCTGCTGCTCATTAAGTGATTTTCTCGCCTAGGAACTGCTCCACAGATTTACTGGTTTCATTTAACAGCCTTCCTCAGCAGAGCTTGGAAATGAGAAGAAAGCATGGCACCTCATCTACCTACTCATTTATTTATTATATTGTTTCCTTGCTTCAATCCACTCTGTGAACAGCTTTTGTTTTTCTTTCTTCTTTGTCTCATATCTGCACTTCTAAGTGTAAGGTTGTTGCTGCTGACACCTGCACGGAGAAACCTGAACCTGTGCTCTCACATCTCCATGCAGGGACTCTTCTGAGGAGCTGTCTAGGGAGGGAAGAAGGTCACTACCAGAAAATCAAGTACTCATGACTGCCAGACAGCTCTGGCAGTATCACTGTCAGTCAGAAAAGCAGAAGAAATCCTTCCGTAGTCATTTTGTGATACTTAGCAGATTAGCAAACTGTTATCCTTTGCCTATTTATCAGTGTCCTTTTGTGTTCTTTTCATCTTAAAGAAAATACTCAAACTAAGAAGTAAGACCTAGTATACATCTAGAAATAAATACAGACCAGTTAACAATTACATGGCAAAATGCCTGTGGACTAAACAGTAGAGACGGCAAACACACACAGTGATTTTGTTAACAGTGATTTTGTTTCCTGACTTTTTCCCCCTCTGAAAAAATCCTGTAGTTCCTCGAGCACTTCTTCATCTCCTAATATTCCATAAGGCACTGCTACTGCCTCCTGCATCTTTAGCACTCATCAATTTAAATCAAAACAGCAGCACTGAAGATGGACATCCTCTGTCAGCCATTGCTTTGTGTCTCAGCAGACCAAGGAGGGTAAAGCCAGCATCATAAATCACTTTCCTTAGATGGTATAGTCCAGTGACATGAGAAGTTAAAGGCTCGACGAGAAGTTTCAACTTCACCTGTCATTGGCTGGCAAAACCCCAGCAGTGGGTACAGTGCAGCTCAAGGAAGGATAAAGAGACTGCACATTCTCAGCCCATACTGTCAACTGTTTCCATGTAGCCATGATATGGCCCGGCTGCCAACCTTCTGTCAAAAGCTACTTTGCAGCTGTTAATGTCTTTAGAAGATGCACATAAATTACTCCAGCTGAGAATTTTCTCTGGGAATGCATAAAGGGCAAGCCTTGAAGCCCAGCTGATCCGTGAAATACATCTCAGTAGGCTTTGGTTCTCTTTGGACACAACATCCAAATGCAAAGAAAGGGCAGAGCTAGGCAGGACATTCAACAATACTGAAGAGTGGAGGCTCAGGAGGAAGAACTGTCTGGAAGTAGCCAGCAACCTTTCAGGTCTATAACAGACGACACGAAACCAAAACAGCCAAAATAACCTTCCAACACAAAAACATTTCTCTTCATTGATCATAATGAAAAAGTCTTGTTTCTCTCCAGGTCTCTCTGAGAAATCAGGGAGCTGATCCTCTATCTTCTAAATCCCTGGGAGCCTTTTAAGCCCTCAAAGTGTCCAGCCTACTATTGAGGCAGGTTTCCCAAAAATGAACAAAAAACAACCAAAACCAGAAATAGCTAAAGTGTAAATGCTGTAAAGGATCTCTCCTCCAAACTGGGAGTGTTCTACTTTATCACTAATCTCCGAGTCTCAGATTTATGTATTGACCATAGAATCATAGAATGAATCATAGAATAAATCATAGAATGGTTTAGGTTGGAAGGGACCTCAAGGATCATCCAGCTCCAACCCCCCCGCCATAGGCAGGGACACCTCCCACTAGAGCAGGTTGCTCAAGGTCTCATCCAGCCTGGCCTTAAACACCTCCAGGGAGGAAGCATCCACAACCTCCCTGGGCAACCCCTTCCAGTGTCTTACCACTCTCACTGGAAAGAACTTCCTCCTAACATCCAGTCTAAATCTCCCCTCTTCCAGCTTAAACCCATTCCCCCTCGTCCTGACATTACCAGACCTTGTCAATAGTCCCTCCCCAGCCTTCCTGTAGGCTCCCTTCAGATACTGGAAAGCCACTCTAAGGTCTCCTCGAAGCCTTCTCTTCTCCAGGCTGCAGAGCCCCAACTCTCTCAGCCTGTCCTCATAGCAGAGCTGCTGCAGCCCTCTGATCATCTTCGTGGCTCTCCTCTGGACCCGCTCCAGCAGTTCCATGTCCTTCTTGTGTTGGGGGCTCCAGAACTGCACACAGTACTCCAGGTGGGGTCTGACGAGAGCAGAGTAAAGGGGGAGAATCCCCTCCCTTGCCCTGCTGGCCACACTACTGACCATAGTGCAATTAAGCAATTAAGTAACCTCAGGAGAAAATAACTGACAATAAGAGCAGTGTGTGGTTCTAAATAACTGCAGGCCAAGTCATATTGTCACTTACCCTTGTACAATGCAGCTAACAGTGGAGTTACAGAGGTATAACTGGAAGGTGGATTTGGCTTGTAGAACCATAAATCTCATGGAATAGCAGTTAGAAAAACACCATCTGACTTGCATAGCTAGACCTAAGCTGCATATCTGGCAGGTATGGCTAAATAGAATAGAATCAACCAGGTTGGAAGAGACCTCCAAGCTCATCCAGTCCAACCTAGCACCCAGCCCTATCCAGTCAACTAGACAATAGCACGAAGTGCCTCATCCAGGCTTTTCAATCACATTGTAAAAGTATAAAGTGGGAAAAAAAATGTTTCAGACGGGATTTTCTTCCCCTTAAATCCTCCCAGTTTGCACCTGGGAACGTGAATATCTCTAGACATAGTCATACAAAGAAGGGTAATGCTGAAGAAAAAAAAATGTATAAAAAATACTTGGCCTCATACTTGAACAGTTTACTGGAAAGATCTGAAACTTGCCATAGATTTTTGTCCTTGAATACCAATAGTCTATTTTTATCCGCTTTTACAGTTTAACCAATAAAGGAACAGGCCAAATATTAGATTATAAAATTACAGATATTTTATGCTTTCCTAAGGTCCCAGTGCTGAGATATCGTCTGATGTTAGAAACAACAGAGCAAGAGATTCAAATGACCAAAAGCTATCTTAGAAGAAATGTGTCTCACACAAGTTGTATACACAAGAAAATGAAAATTAAGGAAAACTCCTCAAATGAAAAGCATAAGCTATGAATATCAACAGGTTACAGTATATAAGCCTGCATATTCTAGCTGCCATTGCTTTCTTGGGCTTCAGAAACAAGATTATTTAGGATAATTCTAATTACATCCATTAAGAATTTTCACACTCAGGGAAATGCTAACATTTCAACATTTATTTTCATACTGAATTTGAATTCCTCTTAGAGAAAAAAAAAGAAAGCATTAAAAAATATGATTTTTAGGTATTAAATACCGATGCTGTCAAAACATTCTCCTACCTATATCAATATCCACAGCATCTAGGAGGAATATACTGTCATAGTTTATTTGGTATTCCAATAAGACTACAAAGGCAAGATGAAAGGAACAGGAAAATTAAAGACTTGCAGTTCACAAAAAGCAGATTATTTTGATGTTGAACAAGGATGTTGGGGTGAGATTTCACCCACTATGACCTTGGTTGTTAACTTCTGACACCTTTCAGCACACCTCTTCAACTATACCATGATTATGCCATTTGTTTTCTTTCTTTCCTTCCTTTCTTCCTTCCTTCCTTCATGATTACAAAGCAGCTTTATTACTGTATTTGGATATATTTTTACAGTGCCTACTTATATGGAAACCTTCCCATCTCTGGACTACTGTGCAAAACTGAACCCTCACAAAATCCAAGTGAGGCAAGTAAGCAGATAAAACAATTGACAAAAAGAGGTCTGCATTTAAGGGGAGAGCTAGGATTAGGAGCAGGAACCCTGGGTCTTAAACTATCCTTCAGTCTGTAGTGCCTCTTGAAAAATAGCCACAGAAGAGTTCAACCAGCTGAAGCAGGACTCGGATATTACAATGTATTTCTGACAGTGCAATCCACACACATGGGAGCGCAGGGAGCAAATGGTGCACCTTCACAAGTCCTGCCTGTCCCAGCAGCTTGCCTGCCTTGCATCATCTACAGCAAAAGAGGCCCTAAACAGAAAACTTTACTCCTAGGGTGTGCAGGTAGGGTTGCAGACCATGCCATCAAACTGAACCTGGTACACAGTAAAACCCCCTGGAGTATCAGCTCCTTTTTTCCTCTAGTCTGCTTCTGCCAAGCTAGTGCAGATGAAGTTGTAACAATCCATGCACCATCTATCATAGCTGGAATATTCCTGCAACTATTAGTTAGATTGAACGTTTTTGAAAGTATCTATTAACCATAATAAAGACAATGCTTACACCAGGAGGCAGAGAAGTGCTCCTATATTCTCTGACCCATCTCTACAACCCTTTCATCTGTGTCTCCATGGATGCAAACCAGCTACTTAGGCAGAATGTCTCCTGTGATGCCCTCGTGGGAGATGCCTCAGCTGAATAAGGAGGTGACCAGCTCTCCTGAACACACTCACAAACATCTAGTTCACGAAAACTCAACCTGCAGCACAGAATATTCTGTTGTTCTTTTGACAGGGACTGCATTGAAAGCTTTGCTGGAAGGAGGGAGAAATAACAGTTAGCAACGACATGTCTTTGTCCAACAGCCAAAGCTGCAGTTCCACAGCCCAGTGCTCACCCTGTCACTTGTGTAAGCAAACCGGGGTCCCTAGCACCCACCTACATGGAAAGCTGCAGCCCCTCCTTGTGCAACGCTTGGGCACCTCTGCCACTGCCTCCAGTAGCCTGCCTGCATGTTGTCCAAGCAGAGGATTTCAGCAGAGCAACATCCACGTCCAGGCACCTGTTCTTGGTACTGAATGATGGGCACTGCAGGAAGTTGCCCTTCACTTTTCAATAAACTGTCTCCAATAATTGCCTTGGCTTCAAAGCCAAATGCCTCAGCAGTAATGAACAAATGTTATTTAGTACAAGGGGATCGTTGCCTATGATGGCATCCCCTAATTGCTACTACAGTGCAAATTATGAAAAGCAAGAATATCTGAATGTAGACATACTTAGCCCTTTTGACAGGAAGGTAAGGTCTGTTCTCTAACACTGCTGCACACCCTCAACTCCAGCTCCAGTCAAACTGAATTACATACATTCAATACTTCAAAAACTAAGCTATTAACCTCAACAAACCAGAGCGTATAGAGCTCACACCATGTTTTCTGGCTAGCCCTATGCATTTCCAATGCTTTTTCAGATCCTACTCAACTCCTGGGCATCCTGGTCCCATTAGAGTTCATGGCCAAACATAACCAAAAAAGCTGAAGTATGTTTTTCTTTAAGTAAGGAATAAAGCTATGGGTGCATTATCTTTTCAAGTTTTAGTAGGTTTGATTATGCAATCAGTTGTTTTTTTTACTGTAGGCAAGTAAATGTTGCTGTGTCATTCGTAATATGAAATCTAACATCTTCCTTCCTATTTTTCATGTCTTGAGAGTCTATCATTTTCAGCCTCTTGGATAAAATCTTTCTTATAGCTGTCCATGCCTCACTTTGGTGCCAGTAATATCAAGAACAAACACAGGCTTCTGAGAAAGAGTGTTATCTCTGCAGTGCCGGTTTAATATTCCAAGAATTAAGAGTCTAAATATTTAATCTCCACTGCAAACTGTCTGAAAAGTAAGATATTGTCAAACAGTAGTGGTAAACTGCTGAGGGATGGTCCAATCCTTCTCTTACTGATGTCAGTGGGAATTTTGCCAGGAAGCTCAGCATCAGCAGGGTATAGCCCAAAGTAATCAGTTCTACGGATGATTACGCGAAAAGCCCTTAATTATAGCATGATGATTGAGTATTATTGCAGTCATGAGACACAGGCATCTTCTGGAACCAAAACCAAGCAAAAGAACATACTGAGGCTATTCCTCCTCAGAGTTGCACCTCTTTGGCAGCAGCCTTTTATCAGATGACTTTTCACACGTTAGCGCAGCTACTCTGGTTTTGGCCGCAGTCTGACACGCACAGTGAAATAAGCTCAGATTTCCTGTCCCACAGCTCCCCTCTCCTAAAGGTCTCTCAGCCCGCCAAGGCTGTGCTGTTTGGTAAGTACATTTTCACACACCCAGGAGCGCTCTGCACTTTGTTGTCCATCTTCTCGCTTTGCTTCAAAGGCACATCTTGCTCCACTGGTGTCTTTTCCATGCTGGGGAGGGCAAGTAGGTAATGGCTGTGCTTGATGGCTGCTGTCTCGATGGAGGAAGACTGTGGCGCAGACCTCCAGAGCCAGGTGCCTGCTTCTGTAGCCTCCACAAACTTGCTCACTGCTCAAGCCAAGAGCGAGAGGAAGCAGATTATGGCCACGAATTGTACGCTGAGGGCACAGACGATGCATGCAAGCTAACAGGATGCCCATGCAAACACGGTCAGGATCTTCATGGTTCTTCGGGGAGCATTCATTAAGCAGACACACTGCTGCGGTTCTGCACAGTGAAGCTTGCACAGTGCCCTGTAAAAGCAAAGTCTGTATGAAGATGGGAATACAATTAGACTTTGTATGAAATTTGGATTAAAATGTTTTCTGATACTTGCATTGAAGGAAGTTATTTTTTTAACCTGTCAACTTGGGGGTAAAACAGAAGCCCACCCTTCCTAATGGAATCAGTAATTTAGCAGCTTAGTAAAAAATCTATCTTAAATACAAAGGGCAAGTATGTATGAAACATGCATAGTCACCTCATTCACTGTTACTAAACCATTAGTAGCATTTGGTTCTGGTTTTTATTGTCAAAGTCACAGGAAGCTGCAGTGATGATGGTGGGGAACACACATCCACAACAAGTTTTAGGTACATTTCACGGGGGATTTTCTTCACTACCTTACTTAGAGAAGTTTTTATATTGCATTTTAATTTACTTTCCCACAGTTGCATGTTGCTTATGTTCCTTATCTGAAAGAAACTGTGAAATTCTCCCACTGCTTCCTGCATGAAATTGCTGTTTCAGGATGCAGCTCTGGTTTCCCTGTCATGACATGTGTTGTCAGGCTTTGTCTCCTCTTAAATGACCACTGAAATGGTACACTGGCAAGCAGTCCTATTTGTAATGGTGGGGGAGTCTGAAATATTTTCAGTTCTTTTCATAATAGCAGTTGGTAATTTCCTGAAGCCATGCATTCTGATTAAGTATCTTTTCTTTCTACAGCCCTCTGAAGCACTGGTGAAAAAATCACTATGAAATGCTAATTCATTTTAACCTCTCAGGGGATAAACAAAAATCAGTTGCAAAGCAAAGCAGAAGTACTCTTGCCTGTGTGAAAAGGTCAAGACAAATCACACTGAGAACTTTTTGGATACTTATGTAAAGAGATAATTTTTAACTTGGGAGTTGTTTATTGCACAAAAGAGTCTGCATTTGACCCTACTCTCACATGCTTAATATCACTTAAAGGAGAGATATGTTTGTATTCCTCAGACAAACATTCTGACATTTCAGAAAGGTAACAGCTACCTCTCAGTTTAAATAAACTCAGAAATGCATCTGGAAAGCTATAGAAATGTCAGAGTTCCACATTAAGCAATAGAGGTATTAAATTCTCTTCACTCTGTGACCAAGTGCTAAAATAACCAGCAAATGAAAAGCTACCGTGTTTGTTTTCTAAGGGCAACTACTACATGTGGTAAAGCTTTCCATGGAAATCCCTCACAATATCCATATTACAGCACTGAGTATTCCACCCACTCTAACCTACACTATGCTCCAGTTCTCAAGACCTTTGTATAGAGTAACTCATGTCAAACACACTGCACCTCTCGGTTGGGTGGACGTATTTCCAGGATGCTAGAAGCTCACCTCATTAGAGTGGAACATTAGTTCCATAAAGAAACCTTTGGAAGTGAGAGCTCATCCTGGGTTTAGGCTTTGTGCAGACCTAAGTGGGAGGGAGAACAGGAAATTTATGTCTTACACAGAAGCTTGGCACACCTATAGCATCTACACTCTAGAAGCACAATAACTGCCTGGCTACCAATGATTTTAAAGGATGGAGAGGAGATGGAACCACAGCTACTCTTCTTGTGAAGAGATGGAAGAGATCTCTAGGAAAAGCAGGAGAGAATACCTATATCATGTACAGCAGAAAGATGTCCTGTCAGCCACACAGTACAGCAGAAGAGAACCTGCATGCCATGCCTTCTACAGGGTAACCAGTAAGCCTGACAGAGAAAAATTCCACTTTACTGCTCGCATCCAAAGGTCGGTCTGGACCATGCAAATGAGGTGAAGCAAAACTCCACACTTGTCCTTATCTGCTGCATGGAAGTATGAAAAATGGATTGTACATCACAACGGGAGGAGGGAAAAAGAAGCTTCTCATGTTCATCAAACTCTCAGCCTCTGTCATCAAGTTTCTGAGTTTAAAATATTCCTTTTCCACCACAGTGTGTTGGTACAACTGCTCCCCAGTGACCTGAACCAGAAAGCATATGATCTTTTCCTGTCTCGTCCACCTTCACCCAGACTGCAAGTTAATTCAGGCCTGAGTCCTGCAGTGCACTCAGGTGGGCTGGCACAACCCCTAACAGCATCTGGACTCCAGGCAGGTTCAATATCTCACCTTCAGGGACTATGTGGCAGGGTCAGGACTATGACAACTGATCCGGAAATCAAAGTAGCTACAAAAACTGTCACTCAAGTGTTAAAACAGCATTCCCTTTGTGTTATTTATTATTCTTTTCCTCCAAACTTACTGTTTTTTATCAGCTATTTCTTAAATTAGTGTTCTGGAAACAAACAAACAAACTTGCATTCTCACAGGCTTTCAACCAATGATCTGTTTCAAAACGCTTCTGAACTTAAAAAAAGGGAGGGGAGAGGGGAAAGACAGAAAGACAGACAGACAGAGAGTTATGAGCTAATATCCTCCCTAATAACCACAGAAAACAGAACACTGGAGAAAATTAACATTTATCTCTTCCCTGGCATAAATCACTCTAGCCCACTTTCCCACTTTGCCTGATGGTGAGGGATTGCTAAGCAACACCACACTTGCAGGTCAGCTGCCACTTCATGACTATGCTGATGTCAACCTTCTTGAGGCCCACACTGAATTTTTTTCCAAGATTATGTTGCCATTTAAGATTAAGAGCATTTAAAAATACTTGGCTAATCTTCCTTCTGTAAGAGGACTCCTGCTTAGTCTAAAGCTGCATTGCTACAACTGAATATTCCTTGGAGTGTCTAAATATTTGGAAATAACACCTCCTGTGTTCTTCAGTAGCATAATGAAGCAAGGTATAGGCTCAAGCCTGGTTTTAATTAGAAGGTGTACTTTCTCTAACTCTGCTTGCCCTGTTTTTCATGCCAACAGCAACTGTTTGATTTGACTTGAAGGCAAACTGAACTACTATCCTGAAGGAGCAGATGAATCATTCTAATATCTGATAACTTCCCAAATAAAAGCGGCTCTCTGTAGCAGATGAATCATTCTAATATCTGATAACTTTCCCAAATAAAGGCAGCTCTCTCAGGCAGCAAATGTCAGTCTCCATCACCTAACAAGCTTATCTCAGCCAATGTAGTTAACAGGGATATGGTCACACTGAAAAGCCGATTGCTAATGGTGGGATTTTCAGTGTGTTGCCAAACTGCTGAGCAAGACAGTGATGTGCCTGGAAAGATCATGGAGCAGATCCTCCTGAAGGCTCTGCAAGAGCAAATGGAAAACCAAGCAGAGGTGACTGGTGGTAACCAGCATGGCTTCACCGAGGGCAAATCATGCCTGACAAATTTGGTGGCTTTTTATGATGAAGTCACAGCTACAATGGACAGGAGAAGGGCAACTGATGTCGTCTACCTGAACCTGAGTAAGGCATTCGACTCTGTCCCACATGACATCCTGGTCATCAAACTGGAAAAGCACAGACTGGATGGGTGGAGCACTCACTGGATAAGGAATTGGCTGGATGGTCGCATGCAGAGAGTGGTGATCAATGGCACAATGTCCACCTGGCGACCGGTGACAAGTGGTGTTCCTCAGGGGTCAGTGCTGGGACCAGTGCTCTTTAACATCTTTGTCAGTGATATGGACAGAGGAATTGAGTGCACCCTCAGCAAGTTTGCAGATGACACCAAGCTGTGTGGCACAGCTGACTTGCTGGAGGGCAGGGATGCCATCCAGAGGGACCTGGACAGGCTGGAGAGGTGGGCCCAGGCCAACCTCATGACGTTTAACAAGGCCAAGTGTAAGGTCCTGCACCTGGGTCGGTGCAATCCCAGGCACAGATACAGGCTGGGTGGTGAATGGCTGAGAGCAGCCCTGAGGAGAAGGACCTGGGGGTCTGGGTTGACGAAAAGCTCAACATGAGCCGGCAGTGTGCACATGCAGCCCAGACAGCAACCCTGTGCTGGGCTGCATCAAGAGCAGTGTGGCCAGCAGGGCAAGGGAGGGGATTCTCCCCCTTTACTCTGCTCTCCTCAGACCCCACCTGGAGTACTGTGTGCAGTTCTGGAGCCCCCAACACAAGAAGGACATGGAACTGCTGGAGTGGGTCCAGAGGAGAGCCACGAAGATGATCAGAGGGCTGCAGCAGCTCTGCTATGAGGACAGGCTGAGAGAGTTGGGGCTCTGCAGCCTGGAGAAGAGAAGGCTTCGAGGAGACCTTAGAGTGGCTTTCCAGTATCTGAAGGGAGCCTACAGGAAGGCTGGGGAGGGACTATTGACAAGGTCTAGTAATGTCAGGATGAGGGGGAATGGGTTTAAGCTGGAAGAGGGGAGATTTAGACTGGATGTTAGGAGGAAGTTCTTTCCAGTGAGGGTGTTAAGACACTGGCACAGGTTGCCCAGGGAGGTTGTGGATGCTTCCTCCCTGGAGGCATTTAAGGCCAGGCTGGATGAGGCCTTGAGCAACCTGCTCTAGTGGGAGGTGTCCCTGCCTATGGCAGGGGGTTGGAGCTGGATGATCCTTGAGGTCCCTTCCAACCTAAACCATTCTATGATTCTATGATATTTACAATTTCCAACCAAAGTCTGGCACACAGCCTGTATGTGAGCACAAGCTGAAGAATACAGATGTATGACTTCCTGCAAACGTTCCCAACTACACAATTCCAAAAGGTATAAGATGTTCCTCATCACTGATGCTGGGATATCTCCTGGTCATGTGTTGCAGAAGGTCCTCCTCCTATGGTCAGGCCAGGCATTATACTTAAGAGTTTAATCCATGCACTGAGCTACTTAAAAGATGTGCCAGCTAAAGATGAGCTTTCATAGGAGTAACAATTCAGATAGAGCACAGAAACCTCTTCAGTACCAAGTATCTCATTAAACTGCCAACCTCCTTGCAAACAGTGCTTGAAGGAGTGGCAATACAAGCATGGGAGATAAAACTCACCAGAGACGTATGTCAGTAAACCAGGACTGCATGAGTCAAGTGCTGGAGGCTGTGAGTTCAAGCGGCCCTTGGCTTGCACCTGAAGCCCAGAAGCCTGGTGAAGCCATTTTCCTGAGGCTAACAATGAGTGCCTAGAGTGGAGAGACAGAGCAGAGTGGCCTCTAGAGAGCCACAGGTGCTGCCCTCCACCAAAGCAAATTGCTCTCTGGGCAGCATCTCCTTCTAGACTTTTCCTGGATCCTCCCTCTCACCATCAGCTCTGTCTAGCCAACCCATCATTTGAAAGTCAGGCTTGGACATGCCCAACTTCTTCTGGCACATTTTAAGAAGCACTTGACTCAAAAAATAGCATGTTTAGCCTAAAAAAAAGGCAATCTAAAAAAAATATCAGGCTTTTGAACTTTTTGTTAATGTTACTTATTCCATTTACTTGTTCAGTACAGTAAGGTGGCTTTTTTCCTTTCTACTATCCTGATCATTAAATACACTACCTGGAAGCATGGGAGGCTAATGTGATCAGACATAATTAGCAAGTCAAAATTGAGGATTTTAAAACAACAGTATCTAATGGCAGACATTCATGACAGTTGTCATCACTGTCACAGTAACTGCAGCAATTCCCTTTTCCAATTTTATGTGTGTTTTCACCAATACAGGGGCTAGTTGTCTGAGCCATTTCAGTTATGGTTTGGCATCACACTGTAATCTCTTTGGGTTCCTTCTCCTAGTTTTCTAGGTTACGAGGTTCCACACACAACCTTCAGAAACTTGCAGATGATCCAAAGAAAACTAGAAGGATGAAAGCAAAGTTTTCACAGTGGTCCAGTGACTTGAGTAAGGCTCTATAGAGCCCCAGGGTCTTCCTTGTCACAGAGGCAGCAGCATGCAATCTAATTTTTTAGATGAAAACTGTGGCATGCTCACATGCATTCAGTGTGACAAAAGGTCCAATGCGAAAATATTCTAGCCAGGGTCAAAAATGTCAGCTAGCACCATAACAAAAAAAGAAAACCTAACATAAACCAAAAGCATTCTGATTAGCACAGTGCCAGTTCTGGGCTCCTCAATTCAAGAGAGATGTTGAGGTGCTGGAACGTGTCCAGAGAAGGGCAACAAGGCTGGTGAAGGGCCTGGAACACAAACCCTATGAGGAGAGGCTGAGGGAGCTGGGGTTGTGCAGCCTGGAGAAGAGGATGCTCAGGGAGGACCTCATTGCTGCCTACAACTACCTGAAGGGAGGCTGTAGCCAGGTGGGGTTGGTCTCTTCTCCCAGGCAACCAGCAATAGAACAACGGGACACAGTCTCAAGTTGTGCCAGGGGAGGTCTAGGCTGGGTGTTAGGAGGAAGCTGTTAGCAGAGTGATTGGCATTGGAATGGGCTGCCCAGGGAGGTGGTGGAGTCACTGTCCCTGGAGGTGTTGAAGCAAAGCCTGGATGAGGCACTTAGCGCTATGGTCTGGTTGACTGGATAGGGCTGGGTGCTAGGTTGGACTGGATGATCTTGGAGGTCTCTTCCAACCTGGCTGATTCTATTCTATTCTATTCTAACGAATGTTACACTTTCTGTATAACTGCTCGGCTTCAGAAGTAGCAAAGCACTGACCAAGTGAAAAGACATCAGTGCAGTTCACTGGTAACTCTCAGAAAAGCTCCTTTATGAAGTGAATCTTTCTTAGGAGACTTCTTCGATTGGACACATCTCAGGACTAAGATCCCTCATCAAAGTGTAGATATTAAACTCTACGCTAAAGTCAATGGAATCTTACACATCTCAAGAGGAAAACCTGACACTCGTTGGTATTCCTCTAAGGAGAAGACAGAGTCAGGAAAAAAGTACTTTTAATGCATGTTGTTAAAGAAAAAAAAAACACACAGTATGTTACATGAAGAAATTGAGAAAACCAATTAATTAAAACAAAAAAGTTTAGTGTTTATGTGCACCTGAAAACACACACTTCAGATTTTTCACTTGAGGGTACATTTTGTTCTGGTTTATGTTCACATTGCAAGACTTCAAAGAAGTTTCTATCTGACTTAGCTACTAAAGATAGCTGCTTTTCTGCTTTTCCCTTTCCATAAAAAATGCCAATTTGAAAATTCTTTGTCCTGAAGATTATTAAATAACATAGAACTGGCATTTCTAAACATTACCTAGCAGCTGCTAGAAACAGAAACCGCAAGTCCTAGCAGTCACATACAACAGAAAGCAGCAAATCTTAACTTCAGTGGAAAAATGCTATCAGAAAGGTCAGCTACTCAGTACATTCACCAACTGTATTGTGCTAGTTTGAAGCTAGCTAGAATGTTTTGGTGAGAAGGACTAGATCATAGGCTGTGGAAGGAAAACAAGAGTGATGTCTACTTCGCTCATTGCCTTGCTGAGATGTGTAAAAAAGAGAAGCAAAACATACAGCCACTTTGCCTGCTGAGGAGCTCTGGGCTGCTGGCATCTTACTCTCTAACCTCACCCTCCATTTTCTTTTGGCTGACCCACCTTTGCTTCTTAACCCCCCTGGCCGATCCTCCATTTCTTCCTTGGGACTGGGGTAAGGGGAAGGTGAAGGGGTGGTTGAGAGCCCCTCCTGGGGACTCAGGTTTCTGGGAGGGCTGTTGTGTTTCTGTATTACCTTTTTACCTTGTCTATTTCTGTCTATAACTGTAAATATTTAATCTGCTTGTCTATTGCGCTAGCTGTAAATATAAGCTTCATTCAATTTCCAGTGCTGGCTGAGTCTAGTCTGGGTGATTTCTAAATTGGGGGGGGCTGTGGGGGGGTGACAGGGAACACCCAAACCACCACACATATGAAGGGCAGACACAACTCAGCTGCTGACTTGCTTGGTCTATCCTATGTTAAAGCAGAAATATTTTTCCTCTGGGTACAAAAAAGAGGCACAAAGGAAAAAATCTGTCATGGACTCACAGCCAGCTTCCAACAGCCTTCCACTTGCTTCGTCCAAAATATGTACTATGCAACTCAACTCTTGTTCCACTGCCCCTCACAGACATTCACCACAGTCTGTTAGCTGAATGCAATCCTTTCAAGAGGACAAAGTCTGAAAAACCTCATCTTCCTCACTCTTCTCTGTCCCCCGTGAGATGACATGTTCAGTGTATTTACACCTTCTTAGCTTAACTATGCATTTAATATCTGTGTTGTTGAATCTTCTCTGTTTGTATTATTCCACACACAGATTTCATATATAGTTGGCCTAGAAACCCCAGTGACATCTGGATTGTCAGGTGTACAGACACCATCACAGTACTGTTAGTCTCTTTGAGCAGCAGACTTTTGCCAACTCTGGACACCAAAGCAGGATGACCAGGCAATGGAGGTGTTGGTCTTTGTTTTTTTTTCCATGCCAGACAATTAACTGGATCAATTATCACCAAGTAGTGTTTACAATTGAGACTTTTTTATGGGGTTAATATTAAAGCCTTTCGAACTTAAGACCTCTCTGGGGATCTTCTCAATTTGTCAAGTCACACAGAGATGTTAGGGTCATTACAAATTTCTGCCCCAAGTCAGTTTCATGCTCTTTTCACTTAGGATCCATAGGGAGATAAAGCTGTTGACATATCCCAAGAGGAAGGTACCAGACACTAGGTTTAACTGCCCTTTGGGGTTCATTTAGTAACCAAGAAGTTGCTGGCAGTGCACCACTGTCACGTAATAGTCACAGCCAACTTTCACTCTTGGATTCTCCCTTAGTGCTAAAGGATGGAAACTGAACTAAACAGTGGGAACAGCCAGGCTTTCTGACTACTGTCTAGAGTGATCTCAAAGGAGACTCTCCACTTCTGCCAGAGTATAGAGCACTGATTTGAGACACCAAGAAAGGTGGAAACATTTCTGCCTGGAAACATTTATTTCCATTCTGCCTGAATTTTGTGAGTTGATGAACTTCTAAATGTAAAGTAGCTTAAATTTTCCTATCAGTACAGAGGAAGCTGGTGTACTGAGAGATCCCTCCAAGTAAAATAGCAAACTCCTCCCTCTGATATTAAATTCAGACCATTTCTTATGGCTCCCTCCCTGTTAGTTAAATGTTAGCTAAATTAAACCTCATGCTGCAAAACTGGTCTTGCAAATGGGGAAAGTGGAGTCTGCAAAATACAACCAGGATTTTTATATCAGCTGTTAATACCATCCTGTACCCAAGGGAAGCCTATTACAGACCAGGGTAACACAAGACCAAAGAGATTCCTGGCCAAAGGAATCTGTAGTCAAAGCAGACCACTCATATTGAAAAAAAAAGCCCTGAAATTTCTTTCTTCAGGTATCTCACTGAGAATGTACCTGCCCAATTCCTAACATCTCCCATTTTTCATACAGTCCTCCAGTCAGATGTTTGTCAATGCTGGTACAAGTGTTCACTGTACTGAAACCAATCTTCTCCTTTTTTTTAATACAATGCTTTGTGAGACACAGGACAAAGTGTCCTATTACACTCTAGACATACTGCAATTTCTAGCACTCATTTCTTACTTCCTCAGGAAAATGTGGCATTCTTCCATACAATTTTAGCTCTGCAAGCTCATTGATGCACAGCTCATCATTCTCTCATACTTCAGGTAATCAAACACATCCCTTTCTACCATTCCTATCATTAATTACCCATAGGTAAACATGGACTGTATGGAAGGTGTGCGAGTTTGAAGCTAGCTAGAAAGCTTTAGTGAGACTAACTAGATCACAGGCTGTGAAAGGAAAACAATGGTGATGTCTACTTCCCTCATAGGCTTGCTGAGATGTACAAGAGCAAGAAATAAAAACAGATAAGGCACTTCTGCTGGGGAACTGGCTGAGCTGCATCTCTCTCTAGCCTCTTTGACTAATCCACTTTGCTTCCTAACCCCCCTGTCTGAACCTCCAATCTTCCTTGGAACTGGGGTAAGGTTGAGAGGGGTAGGAGGAAGGTGAAGGGGTGGTTGGGAGCCCCTCCTGGGGACTCAGGTTTCTGGGAGGGCTGTTGTGTTTCTGTATTACCTTTTTCCTTGTATATTTATATATAACTGTATATACTCTAAACACCTGCTTATATTTACAGCTAGCACAATATACAAGCTTCATTCAATTTCTGAGTCTACTCTGTGTGATTTCAAAAGTGGGGGTGGCAGGTGGGGCAGGGAACACCCAAACCATCACAGAAGGCTAATGGGGAGATTGCTTGCTTCATTTTTGACAACTACCTCCTTTCTCCTCTACACTTCTCCTGTCTATTTACAGATCAATCATCTTTTTTTTAGCAAGCTATAGTGATGCTTGTCTCCAGCCATTTCCCAACCTTTTGTGACTTTTTGCAATTCATTATAGAGGATCAGACCATTATTCCAACATGCAGACTACTCAGGCTTAAAGATCATATGTAGATTTTTTACTTTATTATTCCTTTATCATAAGTAGATAATCTGATACAATTGTTATATCATTTCTGTTGGTACAAGATTAGTCACAGGATCACAGGATATTAGGGTCTCTTCCAACCCCAAGGAGATCAAGTCCAACCCCCTTGCCAGAGCAGGACCACACAATCCAGCACAGATCACAGAGGAATGCATCCAGACAGGCCTTGAAAGTCTCCAGGGAAGTCCACCTTTTTAGTCTTTTTGGTAGACCTTATAAACAACTGATTTGAATTTTCAGTAATTTGGTGTTCCTTCACTGTCCAATATCATAGAATGGTTTAGGTTGGAAGGGACCTCAAGGATCATCCNCATCTTCGTGGCTCTCCTCTGGACCCGCTCCAGCAGTTCCATGTCCTTCTTGTGCTGGGGGCTCCAGAACTGCACACAGTACTCCAGGTGGGGTCTGACGAGAGCAGAGTAAAGGGGGAGAATCCCCTCCCTTGCCCTGCTGGCCACACTTCTCTTGATGCAGCCCAGCACAGGGTTGCTGTCTGGGCTGCAGGTGCACACTGTTGGCTCATGTTGAGCTTCTTGTCAACCCAGACCTCCAGGAATGCCTCAAGTATCACAAAATGTTTTGGCATCAGCTTCCCTGAAATTCAATTGGACATGCACAACTACCATTCTCTGCACCTTTCCACAACTGTGACCACAAAATACTGTGCATTTCTAATATAAAAATAATCATATTGTGGAGTAACAGCAATTCAGAGAGCACTTCTAACACCCAGCTACACTGGATGTAAATTTTGATCACTGACTTTTTTGACCACTGAAATAGAAAAATACTGTGTAATATAGTGGGAAAACTGAAAGCCAAATCTCAGCCTGATTTGAGTCAATGCAAGTATTCACCTGCTTCATAAAATAGAACTAAGGCATCAAAAAACTGCAAAATTATCTGTATCTCTAATGATACAAATTCACAAATTAGAAACCAGAAAATATGAACATTTTGTTATTTTTCTGATGTTAGCCTTAATTAAGATTTTTACAGCTACCGCTAAACACATTTAGAGCTAAAAATATGAAGTACAGCATGTTGCTAGGTAAAGAACAGTCATCAGATATCTCACAAAATACCCACGACAGAGAGCTTCAGTTGCTGGTACACAAGCTGCCCAAATGTCACAATGAGACCGAGTTTACAGGTGAAGTTTCAGGAGACCACCAATGATTGCTTCATACAGCCGAAAATCCTACAAAACATGGGAAAAAAATCACTTCTGTGGATTCAGTCCCAAGCAACATTTTGAAGTCAGTTCAGAGCCAGATAAGAGTTTAAAGCACCTATAGTTGAGGCTTCTGGAAAAGTGTGGAACTTCCAAAAGATAGCCATACTTTTCTAGCAGCTGTATGGGACCAGTATACCAATAGCACTTGCATAAATGATATCTGGAGTGCATTGGAGGGCTTCTGGGCTGCATCCTGTGCTGCCCAAAGCAAAGCCCTCTCAGGGGACAGCTCTGCAATACAAACCAAAGTTTGGAAAGCAGGACCCACCAGCACTACCATTTTAAACACAAGATCCAAATCAAAATGCTGATGTAGATGCTTTCCATTAACCCCATGGGCTAGTAGTTAAGTCCTACTATTAGAGGTTTTCAACACCACTGCCGTGTTGTGGTAATTCAGTTCTTCATGCATTTCACCTTGAGCAAATAAAAGTAAGAGTTCAGAACAACAAAAATATCACTTGGAAGTCAGAAAATAGATTTTTGAGTACTTGGATTAGTACTAGGCTATGCCTAGTATTTTAGGCTATGCCTAAAATATTTTTAGTTTTTTTCTTCCAGAGAGTTCAAATTCAGAATAAACAGTTAGAGGGATTTGACAAGGAATAATAACACAATATATTTATCTAATTCCATTGGTCTGCTGAGTATCTTATGTTTGGAGTACAAGCTTGCTCTCTTTTTCTGCCATTCCTTGCTTGCTGGTTATTTTGACTACTGGTAAAGGTAGAAGGGGAAGAGAGGGAGAGGCAGCAGGCTCTCTGGACCTCTTTGTGTCCAGAGGTGGGATGAAAGCTCATATACTGCACAAGCGTGTTGTTTTTGAGATGATGTGGTGGTTTGGGTGTTGCCTGCCCACACCCCCACCCCACTTTTAGAAATCACCCAGACTAGACTCAGCTGGCTCTGGAAATTTGAATGAAGCTTATATTTACAGCTTAGCACAATATACAAGCAGATATTTACAGCATATACAGTTATAGACAGAAATAGACAAGGTAAAAGGTAATACAGAAACACAACAGCCCTCCCAGAAACCTGAGTCCCCAGGAGGGGCTCTCAACCACCCCTCACCTTCCCCATGCTCCTCTCAACCTTACCCCAGTCCAAAGGAAGGATGGAGGTTCAGCCAGGGGGGTTAAGAAGGAAAGATGGATCAGCCAAAAGAACAAAAAATGGAGGGTAAGGTTAGAGAGTAAGATGGAGTTCAACCAGCAGCCCTGAGCTCCCCAGCAGGCAAAGAGCAAAGTGAAGTGACTTTATCTATGCTTTCCTTTCCTTTTTACACATCTCATCAAGGCTATGAGGGCAGTAGACATCAGCATTGTTTTCATTTTACAGCCTATGATCTAGTCCTTCTCATCAAAACATTCTAGTTAGCTTTAAACTAGCACAGATGACATGTAAGTTTGACTGGTATGCAGTTATTACCTTTTATACTTTTATATTTGGACTACTTTTGTGTAAACATAATTTTATCTAACTTCCAAAATTAGTGTGGTAAATTTACTCCAGGAATAAATTTTCCAATTTGTTGGAGTGCAAAATCCAAACCACAACAGTACTCCAAAAGCATTACTTAGGTCTCTGGGCTTTTGGCTTGGAAGGTTTCTTCCAGGGAAGGGGGTGTCATAGACTATTTGCTGTGAATTCTGTGATGTTTGTTACCTCAACATGCCTGGTGTTATAAAGCTGCCAAGTGTGAACTAACTTTAACATGGCTGTCAGGCAGCTGCATTACAACTGCAGCCTGTTCATCTTCTGTGCCACAGCTTCAGCTGGGCTACAGCCAGTATCCTTAGAGTCTTCAGTACCCCTGCAGTCTGCTGGAGGAAGATAGGTGCACTGGCACATTTATTTACACACATGCTGAAAAATCACTGGAGTTAGAACCAACATAAATCTGAGGAACAAAGAGAGAAATGGACTGAGCAGTATGAATTTCATTATGTCCTAGCACTCCTGCATGTTCTTATGGTCCACTCAATCTCCCCAGCTTTCAGACCCCTGAATCCAGTTCTCTCAAGTTGTGCAATGCCTTTTTGTCTCCCAAGAGTCTTCTCTATTTCTTATGGCAAACTCCCCTGCTCCCAGAATGCTATACAGCAATGGGTGCTGTGCTAGTTTGAGCCTAGCTAGAATGTTTTGGTGAGAAGGTTGTGAAAGGAAAACAAGGCTGATGTCCACCTCGCTCATAGGCTTGCTGAAATGTATAAAAACAAGAATCAAAACATAGATCAGGCACTTCTGCTGGGGAACTGGCTGAGCTGCATCTCTAACCTCACCCCTCTCTGCCATTTCTATGATTAATCCACTTTGCTTCCTAACTCCCCTGGACAAACCTCCATTCTTTCTTGGGACTGGGGTAAGGTTGAGAGGGGTAGGGGGAAAGTGAAGGGGTGGTTGGGAGCCCCTCCTGGGGACTCAGGTTTCTGGGAGGGCTGTTGTGTTTCTGTGTTACCTTTTACCTTGTCTATTTCTGTCTATAACTGTATATGCTGTAAATATCTGCTTGTATATTGTGCTAAGCTGTAAATATAAGCTTCATTCAAATTTCCAGAGCCAGCTGAGTCTGGTCTGGGTGATTTCCAAAGTGTGAGGGGGTAGGGAACACCCAAACCATCACAGGTGCAGCACTGTACCAGCTTCTCTAAGGCTGTTATTAGCCAGTTTGTGGAAACGTCCATTGAAAATACCCCACTGGATATTTTTAATAGCAACAGATGAGTTGTCACTGACAACAACAAAATTAATAGTTACATCCTCAGATATTTACCTCTTTACATTAAAAGGGAACCTTGGCTAGATGTTATAAGCCAAAATCTTGTAGATGGCTATCTAATAACTTTCAACAAAATGATGTAATGGGATATGTATTGGATATAAGCATAAACATTTTGTAAGTGTATGTTTCTTTCCACTTATGTTTTTTGTACAAATAATTTAAGGCATAAAAGGCTCATTTCCCAAACAATAACAGAAATGAAACCTGAAAGTGCTAGCTGCAAAAATGCAGACAGCCATATCTACTCAGGAGGTGAACTCTAGGACGGATTAATTTATTCATGACACATTATTACTCTTTAGTAACTTTGCAGAAACCCTAACAGATAAGAACTGTTCCAAGTGTTGTCTTTTCACTGTCACTGATGCTTCTGCAAAAGCAAAAAACCGAAATTCTTGGCAAGATGACAAGACACCAACGTAAGCCCAAGGCTATTATTTTTCTACATAAATTTCAGTGTCAAAATGGTAGGAAAACCAAAATCATTTTCAAGCTGCTAGAGGGGACTGCCAACTGTGAAAAATAGAAAGATAACTATAATTATTCAAGTGTGTCCTGTTAACTAACAAAAAGATTCTGAAAGGCCAGCACAGAATTTTCTAAACACATTTTCTCCTGATAAGCAAGCCAGACAGACAATAAACAATTAAGGTGATTTTCTCCTTTGCAAATCACCTTACAAAGCCAATATTAACCAGGCTGAATTGGTTCACCTACAGAACGCTTGTGGAGAGCAAGCCCTGGTGTAATTTTTAATTCCATTTCTTCAGGATCCCTATTAGATGTTTCATATAGCAATAGCTTCTGAATACCCGGGATCATGTTCTAATTGTCACTTCAGAATTCAGAAAAAACACCCTACAGAAGTGGAGGATGAATATTCAGTCCACAGGCACATAAAAGAAGAGGTCATGCCTGAGTGCTGTGTCCAGTTCTGGGCTCCTTGATTCAGGAGAGGTGTTGGGGTGCTGGAAGGTGTCCAGGGAGGGGAAGCGGAGAGAGGCTGGGGGAGCAAGGGGAGTGTGCAGCCTCGAGAGGAGGAGGCTCAGGGCAGACCTCACTGCTGTCTGCAGCTATCTGGAGGGGAGCTGTGCTCTGCTGCCGGTGGCAGAACAGGGCGACACAGCCTCAAGCTGTGCCGGGGGAGGCTCTTGCCAGAGAGAGACTGACATTGGGGTGGGCTGCCCAGGGAGGTGGTGGAGTTGCTGTCCCTGGAGGTGTTGAAGCAGGGCCCAGATAGGGCACTTGGTGCCAAGGCCTAGTGAGCTTGGAGCTCTCTTCCAACCTGCTTGATTCTATGGCAAGGGGCTTAGAACAAGACGACCCTTGAGGTCCCTTCCAGCCCTGTGACACTATGTTAGAACAATCATCAAGAATATTCCTACCTAACCGGGGGGCCACCAGGCCCCCCGGCCTTTGATCCCCATCACCATTCACCCAGTGTGCACCATGAGGACTCACCAGTGAGGATGGGAGGAGGATCCCTCTGCCCAGATGGGCAAGCTTAGGGCTTGCCTTTCCTGGGGTGGATTAAATAGGGGATAGGCAGGGAGGGCAAAGTGGCTACACCTGGGGTGGGATGAGACACTAACAGAGTCCAGGTGCTCGGGGTTTGGAGTGAGAAATGGGGTGGGTAGGATGGGAAAGGGGCAGATATGGTGTCCCACTGTGATCTGCTACAGGTGAGCCTGCTCTGGCAGGGGGGGTTGGACTCAATGATCTTTCCAGGTCCTTTCCAGCCCCTAACATTCTGTCATTCCGTGGTGAAAGGGTTCTCTAACCCTGCCACAGGCTGCCCAGGGAGGTGGCTGAATCCCCACCCCTGGCGGCATTTCAGAGGCATCGAGATGTGGTGCCGAGGCACTTGGCTTAACACCAGCCTTGGTAGAGCCAGAGAAGGGTTGGACTTGATGACTTGAAATTGAAATTCCAATTGAAATGACTCTATACATCTATACCTGCAGTAATTTTCTCTTTGTAGCAAGAAAGGGAGGATACCCAAAGCAAAGTGCCATTTGTGTGCCATCACTGGACTGCAAGCCACTTCAAAAGGCACCTGCCTTGGAAGGACAAGATGCCCATTGCTATGATGGCAACTGTCACTGTGACTGTTGCTCTTCCATGTATATGGCAAAAGAGGGCAGTGGAGCACTGTACATTTCAGTCACTAAAATAATGATCCTGCAGATCTTGTATCTGCATTGCTTTGCTGCAGAAATTACTACAATACCTAAAAAAGGCAATCACATTGTTTTAGTAATATCCAGGCAATTCAAACAGAACATCTCCTAAGCTGTCATTGAAGATGGCATTTCTCTCCTAGCAAGCTTTGCAATCATTGAAAGCTCCTTATATTTCATATGTTACCTTCACAACTCTTGTCACAGGAGGAACTGCATTTTCACTAACAGGACTGTCCATGTTAGTTTCATTTGTGTCAGCTCCTTCACATGCTCTCAAGGGAAGCTGACATTGCTGTCTGCAACACAACTCTCCAAATCTAAAAAGGTACCCTCACACAGAATGAGTTTTGCTTCCTGTCCTCTGTGTGTGTTTGGTTTTGGCAATGATGTGCTATGGCCAGTCATTGCTGACATTGAGTACTTTCCTCTTTACTGGGTTGTTTTGCTCTCCAGATCCTTCCCAAGCACTTCTAGGCTTTGTCTGCACCACATCCAACACTAATGGTGTTCATTCATGCAACTTTAAACATTCAGCAATGCCATCTGTTCTTCTTGTATTTAAGAAAAGAGCTTGAAGGTCAAAGATACCTTGAAACATCTCTAGTTTTACATTAAAAAAAAAACCAAAATCTGAAGCTTGGGGTTGCTTTGGTTTTCAGCTGGCATCTAGAACACCATTTCCTTTTCCTGAATGCAGTGGTTCCCACTTCTCTGTATGCTGGCTGATTATATGGTATTTAAGAGGAATGGTCACAGTGTAGAATTCTCTCTACCCAACAACCTTCTTTCATCTTGTCAACAACAGCCTTTAGTCCTTTTCTAGAATGACTGATGCAGGAAGCAAGGGCAGGAGGAAAACAAAGGCTTGGGCTATTATGTCCCCTCCCAAAGTGCTAAACAGGTACCCACAGGTGTTTAGGCACTTGTCAGTGTCTTGCCCAAATAAGAGTAAACAAGCTCTGGTTTCACCTAATATGGTCAGTTTTAGCAAATGCCATTCTGACTGGTGAATCTCTGCTCCCAGAAGAGCCATTACACTGGGGCAAATGAGATAAATTGAGCTAAATTGCAAGCAGTTGTGCTGCTTCTGCCTTGCTTCTGCCTCTGTCTCAGTGTGTGCTGCTCTGCTTCCTCCTCTGCGTTCTGCTCTGCCTCACTGCTCTCGGACAAGGTGTTCTGCCCTGCCTTGTGCTTCAGACCAAATAGCCCTGATGTTTTGGACTTGAGCTACCTGGAAACTTAAGAGCCTCAAGTTTCCCAAGAGAAGGCATTAAGTGTCTCACAATCTGGCGAGAGGTGCCACCAACACTGTGCTCCCTGCGTATCTGCAAGACATCCTGCCTGCACGTCTGCAAACCTCCATGCCAAGAGGAACCAGGAGCAGGTCAGAGATTGTCTCCTTCTTTCCCAGCACCCTGCTAGCCTGGGAAAAATTAAAAGCCTCTCAATGGGGCTCAAGATGCCGAGCAGTTCCACACTGCCAGAAAGGAACCAGGGACTGTCTTGAAATTCCCATTCCACAGCTGTGAGTAGCACAGACATTCCCTATGGCTCCAGGGCGCCTTGTAAGGGGGGCAAAGCCATTTTGTGGCTAAACTTTTTCAATTTTCTCATTCTGCTAAATGAATGAATTGTCCATAAGCATCCTTGTGAAGATTTTCCCAACTGAGTTAGAACCCAAATTTAACTAATTTGTGTATAGCTGTGGGTGGGGCTTTCTAGAAATAAAAATAACTATGTGTTTTATAGTTCCTGCCTCATTAACTGCCACAACAAATTCAGCAGGGATGCAGAGAGTTTGTTTAGAAGCCTGGATCTTCCACAAATTCAGTGGGGGCAAATTCAGTCAGTAAAGTCCCCCTAGCCTACTCAATAGGCTGGATGTTAGGAGGAAGTTCGTCACGAAGAGAGTGATTTGCCATTGGAATGGGCTGCCCAGGGAGGTGGTAGAGTCGCTGTCCCTGGAGATGTTCAAGAAAAGCCTGGATGAGGCATTTAGTGCCATGGTCTAGATGACTGGATAGGGCTGGGTGCTAGGTTGGACTGGATGATCTTGGAGGCCTCTACCAACCTGGTTGATTCTATGATTCCTCTCCTTTAAAGCAGGCGTGCTAACAGCCATGTTTTCTGCAAGGTGTTTGGACATCACAGTGCTATCTAGTTTTCATATTTGCTGAGGCTCAATATTATTCCTATTATTACAGGTTGTTTTTAATGTTCTGGTTTTATAATTATATTATTCCTGCTATACTACAGTGTTCTGCCTCCAGAGTACTGGCTCCTGAGGAAACACAAATGCAGGCTGCTCAAAGCCCACCACTGTTTACATTTCATCATGTTTTAGAAGTGTGAGGCCATCCTTTCCACATCAGTGCACTCAAACCTATGGGAAAAATCAATATTTTTCTCTACAGATCAACTAGGCCTTTTCCAGCAGGTCTTGCTCTGGGCAAAAAAGGCACAAACCACCCTCAAATATAAAGAGAAAAACTTTGCAGTAGTGCTAAACCCATAGATGTTGCTATTTTTCATTGTATGTTTACAGAAATACTTTTATGTTTTGGTTAACTCTCTGAGACAGAGAACACCAACTTTCTTAATGGAATAAATATTGTTTATTCTTCTATAATTTGTTTTTTAATTAAGCAATAAAGCAGTGTTAAGATTTCCACAGTGAACCTATTCATCAACCTGAAGTTAACTCTTCCTTTTTCCCTTTCCTTAACGAGTTCCTCATTTCCTGGTTTATGTTTCCATATAAATATGCAGTTACAATTGTTTTTTTCATTTAGAACTATATAAAAGGACTTTAAATTATAAAGCTCTATACAACAAAATATATACATACCACTATCCAAAAAAAAAAAGTTAGAGCTGAGGCTGTCCAGGTCAGGTGAAACTGAAGAGACTTTCCACATCTTAGTCTTGTCAGTTACAAGACCAGATTGTCCCAAGGGCAATCAGCACCACAGAAAGGCATTCCATTGCCATGCAACCAAAGCTGAGGATGCTCTTCAAATACATAATGGTCTGTTCAAGAAAAAAAGACAGGCATAGAGTGGCCACTGCCTTGACCAGAGATAAGGCCTATCCAGAAAGTTAATTTAGAAGCACCTATAATTTTTGACAGTGTCTATATCCATTCTTACACCTGGCTTTGTTAAAAGTTGGCATAAACGTAATCAAGAGACATAGAAACTTCAGATTGTTAGGAATTCCAGGAGCTGCTTTTGCAAACCAAGCAGTCTTACTCTCCATTTCTGGAGCACTGACCCAGCCCACGTAATAAACTGTGACCCAAAGCTAAGCAAAATAAGGAAATCAAGCTCCGTTTGATGCAAACGGACCAATGAGATGTGGCTGCTCTTATTTCAAGCACCATTGGCAATAACTGTGTGTACATTCGTGCACAACCCTAGCACATCTTTAGACTCACAACAATAAATCCTGTGGTACAAGTGTTTATGTAATAGGTACTACAGAAAATGGTTTAATACCACAGAGCAGACTTGATCTGTAAAAAACAAAACAGCAACAAAATTCAGGTTAAAAATGAGATTTTGCTTGTGCTTTTACGTTTTTAAATCAACTCTTTACCCATAGAAAAACCAAACCCAAGCTTTCCTCAGCAAGGACCATTATTCAAAGGACAGAGTATTCTAGGCCACAAGTGCCATCTGCTACTATTACAGCAAGAGACAGAAAAATGTACTCTCTGCAGTGCTTGTTCTCCTATCTCATCATGTTCAAAGGTGAGGATAATTTTGCATTTTCCAGACTGTTCCCTATCAGTGCACAAAATCCACTGCCTACATGTTGAAATGGAAATCCAGCATAGATTTCCAGCTGAATAGATCTGGTGGGAGAAGGATAAGGCTGGTACATGGTTTTAGGGCTGTATGTTAGGATTAAGAAGCAAGAAAAATCTGAACTGGATTTCAGTTAGAATTGAAATCAAGCAGTAGAAACCATTCAGCTGATTACAAAAGCAACATCTACACTCCTGTAACATTTATATAACTGAAATATTAAGAGAAAAATCAATTAATTTCACAGTTCAAGCATCTATTCTACTCCTAAAACTGTATCTCGAGTAGAAATGAAATCACGGTACCAGTGTAGGAACACAGAAGAAAAGTTATTCACAGGCTGAATTCACAACAGCTATCTTAAAAATAGCAAATTAAGAAATGCATCCCTACTACACAGACTAAAATGTTATTTATCAAAAATATTCATCAAACATTGACAGCTGCCCATGCTGTGTCACAACATAAAGTTATTGAGGCACACCACAATACGTTTTAGTACTGTGCATTTAAGCTTGTTTTCAAGCCTGCACCAAAGGGTGACTGCCACAATACAGCATGTCCTGAAGTCATGATCTAGTCACACTTCCTCTTCTTGACAGACTCTGCATAGGCCCTGCCAGCCTAGACTTCTCTCTTCAACTTCAAAGTGTTGCCATGTGAGAAATGCATCGCAAGGCCTGGCACTCTGTGCTAGTTTGAGCCTAGCTAGAATGTTTTGGTGAGAAGAACTAGATCATAGGCTGAGAAATGAAAACAATGGTGAGGTCTACTTCCCTCACAGTCTTGCTGAGATGTGTAGAACAAAAAAGCAAAACATTAGATAAAGTCATTTCGCTTGGGCACTTCGTGCTAGGCTTTGCTCTCTGCTCTTTGCCTGCTGGGGAGCTGAGGCTGCTGGCTGAACTCCATCTTGCTTTCTAACCTCACCCTCCATTTGCTTTGGCTGATTCACTTTGTTTCTTAATCCTCTTGGCCGAACCTCCATTCTTCCTTGGGACTGGGGTAAGGTTGAAAGGGGTAGAGGGAAGGTGAGGGGGTGGTTGAGAGCCCCTCCTGGGGACTCGGGTTTCTGGGAGGGGAGTTGTGTCTGTATTACCTTTTTACCTTGTATATTTCGGTCTATAACTGTATGTATTGTAAATATCTGCTTGTAAATTGTGCCAGCTGTAAATATAAGCTTCATTCAAACTTCCAGAGCTGGATGAGTCTAGTCTGGGTGATTTCTAAAGTGTGGGGGGGCGGGGGACACCCAAACCACCACACATTCCCCGATGTGTCTGGGGTTTGCAAGTTCTCAAAGAACACTACATGCTAATCTCTCACTTCAGCTATTAGTGAGGTGTCCTGCAAGCCTCTTCTCACACACCTAAGTGCAGCTCCAATCGGTACATCCCATCCAGGGTGCTTTTAGTTAGCCCTCTTCTTGCTAACTCCCAAAAGGCTTCAATTTTTTTTACACAAGAACCACTTGATTTCTCTAACCATCTAGTGAACCGAACTGTGTGTAAGTTTAGTTTACCTAGCTGTGATTAATAAAATAGCAGCAGCATATCCACAAGTTTATCCAGGAATGGAAGGTGTTCTTTGGAGCGCCAATTCTTTTTTCCGTGCAATCTGCTGAAACAAAGGCACGCTACATTTTTCAGCCATATACCACGAACATTTTTATTTCATGAGGTAAAGGTTTGCATTTTGATTTACCAGTATTTTATGCAGAACACACATTGCATGCTATTAATAAACATTATTAGTTTTAAAGTCTGTGTCTCATGTCAATCACTGCCAAATCAGTTAAAAAGGGGACACTTGGCTGAAGATTGACAGAAGAGGCTGGATGTCACCCTAGCTACACCACACATTTGGATGCTGCTGTCTGCTGCCTGATGAGCAACGTCAGCTACTTATTAACGCATATATGTACCATCAAAACCAAAGCCTTTGCTAACAGAAGTTGGCACCACTCCACTGAAGTCAGCTGAATGTTTGTAACAAATGAACAGCTCCTCCACAGCAAGCAAAATCTTGCCTTCCTTTATGTATCATCCCACATGCCCATAGGATTTTGCCTACATGATTAAAAGAGGATGACTCAGAAGAGAGGCTGCAGTGTCTTCCAAGCCTGTTCCAGCCTCTTCTGTTGTGCTCTACCTTTCAGCTGACTTAACTGGTGAAGCCAGAAGTAAAAGAAGAAACCCCTGGCTGATAACAAAGGCGATGCTATTTCATAATACTGTCATTTCTTTATTTTTGGAATCCACAGCACCTCCAGCAGGAGGACTCAAAGTTAAACAAACCTGGTATCAATGTCTTGTTCCTGGAACAGGAACAGTCAGTCATTTAATCCCTAAAGGAAGTAGGTTCATAGAAGTTCTGAAGCACATTAGATATATGCTGTCTATATCTGCTTAATTCACTTGAATACTCTTAAAAAAAATTAAAGGAAATCATCATGTGAATTTAATACACAATACAGGATCTTGCTGTTTCCTATGTAATTTAGTTTTAGAACTAAGAGATTTCACAAAGCAAGCTTCCTCTTCTCTTCCACCATTAATTTGACATCTCTCCAGGCTTGTAAGCCCTCATGAGAAAACAATACTGAAGTCACTTTGAAAGTCTCCAAAATAGTATTCAAGTATGTAACAGTCTGAGGTTTTTTTAACAGGCTCAAAATGTTTTTCTTCATGATTTGACATGATCTTCAAGTAAGATCACCAACTGAAATACACAGATGTGGCTTTCTGTGAGTTCAGTAAGAGGGGAGAATCAATATCTGAACCACTGAAAACACATGCGCTGGAGCTCTCATTTATTTTGGATTTGCACTGAAAATGGTTAAATTTGATAGCTGCACTGTTTTAACAAAGTCTGCTCTCACAACCAGCCCCTCGCACACAGAGCAGGAGGGAATGTAACACAAAAAGTCCTGGGTTGAGAAAAGGAGTTTAATGGAAATTATACAATGCACAATAATTACCTTAGTTACTTTGCACAAAACACAGAAGACAGCAACAAAAAGACCCATCCCACCCCCCCTAAGCCTGCATCCAGTCCAGCAGAAAAGATAACTCCTGGAAATCATAAACCAGAAGCAGCAATTGGAACACAAAACTTCTCACGTTGCAATCTGAACTTCAAGCCCCACGATACTCTGCTCCAGCCAGCACTTTCGTCTTAAAGCTGGCATGGCATCAGCATAGTATTGGAACACTCATCAGCAGAATCAATTGGCTAAAGCCACTACAACAGCTCAGTCTTGTAATTTTGGAAAAGCTCGGATGTACATCAAAATGTCAGAGTGAAGTGAGTCCACTACCATCTTGTGAAGCTTCCCTGTTCTCACCAGCACCTATGCACCGTCCACTATAGCAGGCAGTGTCATGGCATAACTCAAAGTTCTGAGGATGATGCTTTTTCTACCTAGGAAAAAAAAAAGTACAATGGCCTTTTGCATTGAGAGCTTTTTTCTCCAGTTGATATTCTGCTCTCCATCTAAATATAACCAGTTAGTAGCCTAGGCATGAGAAGACAAGGGCTGGAGCACCTCTGCTATGAGGACAGGCTGAGAGCGTCGGGGCTCTTCAGCCTGTAGAAGAGAAGGCTTCGAGGAGACCTTAGAGTGGCTTTCAAGTATCTGAACAGAGCCTACAGGAAGGCTGGGGAGAGACTACTGACAAGGTCTAGTAATGCCAGGATGAGAGGTAATGGGTTTGAACTGGCAGAGGGGAGATTTAGACTGGATGTTAGGAGGAAGTTCTTTACAGTGAGGGTGGTGAGACACTGGAACAGGTTGCCCAGGGAGGTTGTGGATGCTTCCTCCCTGGAGGCGTTTAAGGCCAGGCTGGATGAGGCCTTGAGCAACCTGCTCTAGTGGGAGGTGTCCCTGTCTATGGCAGGGGGTTGGAGCTGGATGATCCTTGAGGTCCCTTCCAACCTAAACCATTCTATGATTCTATGATAAGTTTGATGCTGAAGCATGCAGTCCCCATGGGATTTGTTTTCTCTTCAAAGCAGTTCATATTCAAGCCAAGAAGTACCTGGAAATCCTACTGTACCAACAACCTGTTCAGACATTATACTTAGCAGAACAGGCTCTGTACAGCTGAAGACAAACATAAAGTAAGATAAAAATTGGACAAGATTATGAAAAAATATTACACTGCACAGGAGTATGCCCAGCATGATTATATTATTGTCAGAGCAATGTAACTGAAATCCTTTCCAGTTCCTAGAAATGTACTAGAGTCCCCACAGAGGTGTAAGAATTAAACAGGCTCTAAGTACATTGTGATTTTTGTTTTCAACCTTCAGGCTACTGTTATCTGTGGTGACTTCATACTCCATGAACGTATCATCACAGTGGTTATCCACACACTGCTGTGTGCTACTTCTGCTCCAGACTACGTCATACCCAGAAATATTGTGGAGGAGATGTAGGTGTAAAATATAAGGATGCCTAAGGCTGCTAAGAACAGATTCTCACTCTGATCCACTCCCAGCTCTGTGCTTCCATGTCTTGGTTTACCTGGCTAGTACACATGAAGAGTTAAGGGGAACAGTTTGTCACAACAAGCAAGCAAGTGCTCACGCCAGCACAAGACTCTCAAGAGTACACGGTTCATAGGATCACACAATTCTAGGATAATTCAAGTTGGAAGGGACCTCAGGAAGTTTGTACTCAATTTTGCTGCTCAAAGCTGGGCTTTGAGGTTAGAGCATGTTGTTCAAAAGGTCTTGAAAACATCCAAGGATGGAGCCTAACAACTCCTCTGGGCAACCCACCTGAATGTACTCATAGGGAATAAGGTTTTCTTTACATCTAGTCCAAATCTCCCTTGCTTCAATTTATGACCATTTTATCTTATCCTCTCCCAACATGCCACTGTTAAGAGTCCAGCTGCATCTCTCTGAAGACCTCTTCTAGGCACTGCAGGTAGTGCTACTACTGGATTCCCCCAAAGCCATCCCTTCCCCAGGCTGACCTAGCTCAACCTCCCCAGTCATTCTTCACAGGGAAATGTTCCAGCTCCACCTGCCCCCTGTGCTGACCCCTCTCCAATTAGTACACATCTGTCTTATGCTAGGAAAACCACAGCTGAATACTATCCAAATCTGGTCTAACAAGTGCTATGTAGATAAGGGTAACTCCTTCTGTCAGCCTATGAGCTGTTTCTGTTCTTGCAGCCCTGGAGGCTGTTGGTCACCTTTAACTCCAGGGCACACGCTTCTCAAGACTGGATGACAGCCCTTCCCTTCAGCATCCTAACTACATCACATATCTTGGTGTTGTCACCAAACTTGCTGAGGGTGAACTCAATTCCACTGTTCATGCTACCAACAAAGCTGTTAAACAGCACTGGTCCCACCACCTACCTCTGAGGAATGACACTCATCAATGGTCTCCACTAGAACATCAATGTCTTCCAGTATAATGATTGCATTTGCCAGTTATTTCTTGAACTGTTCTGGTTTTGCCTGTTCCCTATGTGTATAAATATCCAAACTGTGCGTTTTGAACCTTGTAAATAAGTTTTCTGGTGAGATTTAATGTTAATAAGCAGTTTTCATAGTTATTAACAATCTTCACCCAGATATCAAAATTAACACAGATTATCAATTTTGCATGATTCGTTACAGTACCTCAGCCTTCTCCACACCCCAAGCAAGCAGCTCTCCTGTTATCTCTGGAGAGGGCCCACATGTTCTCTAATCTTCGTTTTATCAGCAAAGCACCTGTAGAAGCTTTTACTTTTGCTCTTGACCAAAAATTAAATCCCTGGCTAGATTTAATTCCACCAGAGCTTTGGCTTTCCTAACCTTATCCCTGACTGATTGAACAATTTCTCTGTATTCCTTCCAGTCTACCTGCCCTTGCTTCCAGACTCTGCAGGCATCCTTCCTGAGTTTGTCCAGTAGCTCCTTGTTCATCTTGACAATTTTGCCTGACTTCCTTTTTGTTGGGATGCATTGCTCCTGAGCTTGGAGTGATCTCTGAATATTAAACAGATCTCTTGGTCCCTTCTTCCCTCCAGGGCTTTATCCCATGACACTCTACCAAGCAGATCCCTGAAAGGCCGAAGTCTTCTCTCTTGAAGTCTAGGGTAGCAGCTTGCTGTGTGCCCTTCTCAATGTCCTGGGGCTCTTGATTTCCACATATTCGTGATCGCTGCAGCCAAGTTCAATTACGTTATGTCAGTTGCTAGGAACACATACAATGAGTGTTTTTCCATGTTCTCAACCCTTTTTTTATCTGCACCAAGACTTGATTAAATGACCACTTACAGTCCCTATTACATATGTCAGAATGGTGTTACAGTATAAAATAAAATCAAGGTATCAGAATGGAGATTATTGCAAATTTGCTTTTAAGCCTATATATGTATCTCACAAAGGAGGTGATGATTGTTTGTTGAGAAGTACCTTAATTGGCAGAACTGCGTACAAAACATATCCTGCAAGTTAGCCAAGTATGTCATACATACTTTGCATAAAGATCACAACTTAATGAAGGCCTTGTTTAACTTTTGCTGTAGGTATCATGATCAGTTTGAATGGTATTACACAGAAAATTCAGCCTATCACTGAAATGGATTCTGAACAGCAAATAAAATTGTCTTCACGTGCCCAGGTTTAATTCAATATGGAATAAATATTGAAGGAATTGGTCACCAAAAGGCACTTTATTTTTTCCCCTGCCCTTGGTACATGCTGGGCTGCATCAAGAGCAGTGTGGCCAGCAGGGCAAGGGAGGTGATTCTCCCCCTTTACTCTGCTCTCCTCAGACCCCACCTGGAGTACTGTGTGCAGTTCTGGAGCCCCCAACACAAGAAGGACATGGAACTGCTGGAGCGGGTCCAGAGGAGAGCCACGAAGATGCTCAGAGGGCTGCAGCAGCTCTGCTATGAGGACAGGCTGAGAGAGTTGGGGCTCTGCAGCCTGGAGAAGAGAAGGCTTCGAGGAGACCTTAGAGTGGCTTTCCAGTATCTGAAGGGAGCCTACAGGAAGGCTGGGGAGGGACTATTGACAAGGTCTAGTAATGTCAGGACGAGGGGGAATGGGTTTAAGCTGGAAGAGGGGAGATTTAGACTGGATGTTAGGAGGAAGTTCTTTACAGTGAGGGTGGTGAGACACTGGCACAGGTTGCCCAGGGAGGTTGTGGATGCTTCCTCCCTGGAGGTGTTTAAGGCCAGGCTGGATGAGGCCTTGAGCAGCCTGCTCTAGTGGGAGGTGTCCCTGCCTATGGCAGGGGGTTGGAGCTGGATGATCCTTGAGGTCCCTTCCAACCTAAACCATTCTATGATTCTATGATTCTATGTGAAAACTGAAACATTCTTTCAGGCAGGATTTATATAGAACATGATAGCCAAAACACATCATAGTCATGTAGCAGGTTTCACTGCACCAAAGTTTTAGTATTTGTAATTTCAAGGGGTTTTCTTTCCCACTTTGCATTTAAAGACATAAGAACAAAAGCTTAATTACATGAAAGATTTGTACTTTTGCAAGGTTTTGACTGTCACCACTTTTAGCCAAAGTATTACAACTCTCTTATCTTCCCTCTGAGATGCTCTTAAGTATATGACTTGGTTATAACAGATTAATTACCTAATAGGCTAGATCCACAGGACACGAACATTTTGTCAGTGGAAAAAAACAAGATATAACAGCTATTTGTTACTAAGTTACTTATCCTAGCTCATGAAGCCTGAACTTCTTTTTACCCCCTTTTTTTTCCAAAGTGAAAAAAGTGTTATAATCTTCTTTTTAAGAAGGATTCATTTAGAATTTTGGTATACAATATCACTCATGAGTCCTCAAGAAAGCACGTATAGTAACAGTATCTGGTTTTAAAGTAAATGTGTATTGGGTAACAATAAACCCAAGTCTCACATATAAAGGAATAAAATAATCCACTGAATATTCTCAATTTATTCTAGAGATGCAGATTTCTAATTCAAACACACAGACTTCACATACGTATGTGCACACACATACACATGTATGTGTGCACATGTATGTATGTGCACATGTACTTCCTATAAAAGAAAGTGGCATTTTTTGTCCTGTAAGCTTTAAGTATTTTACTCCTCAGCAAATTGTAAAAAAATCAATTCTCTCAAGTCTCTCTTCTTCTATCTGGATGTAACATTCTTCCTTCTTTCTCTTCCCATTCCTTTCGCTTTTGTAATCAGTCACAATAGATTTCTTTCCACATCTTTTTCTCAATCATCATCCACATTCAAAACATGTTCTACACAGGAACTCTGAATGTCACGTTACTGGTTGCCTTCACATTTGATTTAATAGTGACTCGTGAAAATACCAGTAAGGATCTTTATTATTCTAAGGCAGCACATCCCAAAAAAATTAGGATGTAATTCTCAACAGCAGACACTGTTATGAGCCCCTCTGACATGAAGCTGAAATTTTCTCATTTGGGTACAATCCTGAAAGCTATCAGAGTGCCTCTCATAAGAGAAGACATGTCTTGTGCATCTGCATGAACCATATTAGCGATGGATATTACAAGCAGCATGCTAAAATCTAAAAAAAAACTATTTTATAGGCTATTTACTTGAAAAATCTAGTTCACTGTAGAACAATAAACAAGCAAGCGTGTGCAGCTTTCCAATACAGTCATCATTTTGTCAGCCTACTTCAGGAAAATCAATTCATGCAGTTTGTCTACAAACCACATACTGCACTAAATAGCCACAGTTCAGAAGATTACTGCTTAGGAAGCAAAGGAGACAACACTCGTGCACCCAAGAAAAAACAGGAGAAAAGTCACATGCTGAAAACAGCAGTGAAACTTTTCCTTATGTTTTAATGTCTGATTCCAGCCCTGCTGTAGTGCTGTAGAGTGCGTGCCAGCCAAGTGTCTGACGGTACGCATGGACCCACTGCGTGCACAGAACCTGCTCTTTCGGGGAAGGGCAAACATTCCTTTCTTTATAACTCCACCACGACGCAGCCAGAGTCTCTGCTAGCACTACCAATGTGAGACCGCTCTTCCAGCAAAGAAAGAAGGTATGGCCTGCTCCTGCTGTAGGTTTAATACACTCGTTAGAGTGACACTGTATTCCCTCATGCTGCCACAGAATTTGTCATTTAAAGAGCCCACAGCTTCATGTGTTATAATCATGGCAAAAATCATACAATTAAGCCCCACAATCCCACCTGCAAGCTATTTATAAACATACGAATCATACCAAGTGCTTGTCACATTACCAACAATCAAAGGGCTAGTTCTGAGGCCATGAAAGACAACTGTGAAATCACTGTGTCTGATCTAAGTAAAACAAACAGCAGAAAACTGCTCCTACATCAAGACCTCTGGTAAATGGGTCTGGAACTGTGCTGGGCAGAACTACATGTTCTGCTTCATAGCAGCCTGAAGTTTACACTCATCAGCAGGGTAAAAAGTATGGCTGAGCACTCATATGACTCAAGGACACCTCGAGGACACAACGCTGGCCACCTTTGGACCTTGGCTAACTTTTCATCTCTATGGAGACCTTCCCACACTGGAATGATCTTTGATGCTCATTTTAAGCCTGTTTCAAGGGAAAGGGCCTAAGATACAATGAAGGTACTGGCTTTTATTAATACCTTTTATGAAGAATGAACAAGAAAATATGCAAAGCTGTGATGTTCATTGTCCAGTTACACTTCTGTGCCATTTCCAGAAAATATTTAATAAATCCTCAGGGAATCTGTCTGAATAGGGATTGAGTAAACGATGACTTACTGCTGTAGCATGCTGCCTTGCAGTAGGAATTAATCCATAAAGTTCATTACACTTCTGCTGAGGAAGCAATGGTAACTTCTTCACAGTCTTTTTCACACAAAAGGCAAAGCTTTGAAATACCTTTTACACGATGCTTGAGCAGTCTATTAAATGGCTTTTTGGACTAATAACACTTTCACCTGATGACACTGCCAATTTTTGCAATATGGTAAAGTTTTCTCTAGGTTCAAGCAGGAATGTGATAATAGTTGTCTTTGGCTTGAACAGAAGTATTAATCATGATATTACAACCCATCTGATGGAAAAAAAAAAAACTTACAGGTGATCTCTATCTACCTGAAACTATTGTACTCTCTCTTTCAATCACAGAGGATATTTCAAGTACCACCTTTGAAACACTACCATAAAGAAAGAGTAAGCTGATGAAAATTGTTGAGTTGGGCCAGAACTACCTAATATTGTAAATAGAAATAGCATTGTTGACAAACTTATGAGCTAGCAAGTAAATAAATGTACAAATAAGGTTTGCAGGCACTCTGCTGTAACCAGTTTGCCCTCATTTGCTGTTTTAATAGTTATCTCAACTTCAGTAACATCCTGCTGTTTCAACTTCACAGGCATATATGTCAATATTTTTGTGACTCAACCAAACCCCACTGCAAATTCTACACTAGTGTCAGCAAGGGCAGGGATTTTATCCTCTTGTTATCAGGCAATGCAGTGATAGGAAAGGTGGGTTTGGCATCTTCAGGCTTTTGCATTTCTTAATGCACAGCACTGAACGCACACTGTATCAATTCAAAGCAAATCTGTGACTTCAACTACAGATCAAAAAGAATACTGCTAATCATTTCCCCTCTATCTTTACAGTTGTGTTAGTCTGAAATATACCTATGAGTGTTTCCACAAATGCATATATACATATTTATATCTACATATGCACATTTACCTTATTTATAATTAAAGCTGTTAGAAAAAAAGTATTTTCTTTATCCTGTCTCCTAGAAACCATATGCTTGAACCAATAATGTGCCAGATGGAAACACTAGTGGTCAGACACTAACTAACTGAGTGGACTCTTTCACTGTTTGTGCAAATATTAATCTGACTACTATTAGTTACAATGGGTAGTATAAAATACATTTGGTCCTATCAGCACTTCTAGCCGTTTAGTCATGCACATCCATATATCTGTCAGTATTTAAAGTTTCATGAAAACTTGCCAGCTTCTGTCCAGCTCCACAACTAACAGTTTCAAATACTGGTTTACCGTGAAGCAATTGACACTAAATGGCAAAGCCTCTCCAGCCGTATCACTCAATAGCTTCGGCCAGCTGGGAAAAGGGCAGAAAGTGTGCACTGATGTTAATTCAGAAGGGAGCATGTGACAAAATCTGACATGTCGAAGTGTGAAGAGGTTTTTGCCACTTAGGTAAAAAGTGTACTGACTGGTGAAACTGCAAAACAGAATTTAAAGAAGAGGACTTGGAGGTTACTTCATTTCTACATAATAAAATGCTAAAGGAAAACACAGATATGGCCAATTTAAAATGCCTTTAAGAGCCTCTCCCTCCTCCTCCCTTCTTTCCTTGCTGCTCAGAGCTGTTGAGTAACAGACATTTCAGAATGTGCACAGGGGAAGTAAACAAATGCATTGCTACTGTAGTTGCAGGGCAAGAAAACATTGATGTCACTGCTGCTATAATCACATTAGTAGGGTGCGTTAACAGTAATGTCATGTTTGATCAACTACTCAGGTCAAAAGCCGTTCAAAATACAATCTAAACAGAAGCACAAAACAAAATGGCAAAAGAATTGACTGCCGAACAGTTTCCTTCCAAATACAGGGCCCTGTTGCAAAGGTGAGCATTCAGTCACCAACACTCAATGCCAAATCACCTTGAATCACACGATTACACTTTACACTTGGCTAGGTCTCCAATCCTTCTCTAAACGCGAATCTGATTTTTCCCTTACTCCTCACTGTGCACATGTTCCCGCAACCTGCAGCGTCCCAATACATCCCCATCGGGGACAACGCATGCAGCTAAGAGTTTGCTCCTGGTTCTGACAGCTTGTCTGTCAAGGACGGAAAGACTCACAGCCCCAGTGCTTGGTTTTTTTTTTCTTTCAGTAGGTCTTTTTCACTTAAACCACGCTCTGTTGCTGTCTCTTTTGCCTGCTCACACAGCATCAATACTACCAAACACAATGAGTAGAAGAAACAAGCCAACGACAAATTCTCTCAGGTGGGAAAACGATTGGGCAGGATACGTCCCCTGTAGTGCCCCAGCGCTCTCGGCACACACATGTTCATCAATTGCACTCTTTATATCAACGTTTTGTGACATTACCGGGCTTGGGCATATGTTTAACCCTGGAGCGTTAACCGTTTTGCGTAGAGCAGCATGTAGCAATCGCAGTTTTAGTACGACCAGACAAGGTCTTCGGCCATCCACAACTTCCTATGCACATCTTTATGTTACCTTACCTGCTTCCTTCCACCAACCTGCCCCTGGGAAGGAGAAAGTCATCCCGCTCTTCACCCTCTCCTCAAAGTCTGCCTGCTGGTGCCCGACGAATACCAAACATCTTCTCCTCCATTTTCAATTACTTCCCCGATTTGCCCCCGGACCGATAAGGCGCTGGCTTTCCCCCATCCCCCAGCCTCACCTTTTCGGTCTGCCTGGCGGCGCAGCCACCGCCTGCATACCAATGTGGGGCCGCAAAGGCAGTGCAGCGGCCTCCCGCAGCCCATCTGCACCCGAGCTTGAGCTTGGACCCGGACCCTAGCCCCCTGCCCCCGGCCTCAGCGGCTCCCGCAGGCGCGCTGCCTTTTGTGCGTTGTCACCCCGAAACACAGGACGCGGCGGGCCGCGGTAACGGAGACAGGCACCATTTATCCCAGGCAGCAGGACCGGTCCCGCTTGTCCCCTGGGGACACGCTTACATGCGCGCAGCAGGCGCTTGGCACGCACATCTGCCGGTACCGGCGTGTCTGCGCGGCGTGGGGCGCCTATGCCACATCCGTATGCGTGTGTCTAAGTGTGAGTGAGTGTGTATGCGTGTGAATGTGCGAGGGGAGCGGAGCGGGGCGGAGAGCGAGGGAGCCCTGCCGCACCCGCGCGTCCCCCGCGCCGCGGAGAGCGGAGACTCACCGGGTCACCCTGGTCTCTGAAGGTCAAGCTCAGGTTGGTTTCTGGATTGCAGCTGTCCTCCGGGCTCCTTCGGCTCGGCTCTTCCCTCTCGCGCGCTTTTTTTTTTTCCCCTCTCCTTTTTTTCCTCCCTTTCTTTCTTCCCCTTCCCCTGTTCTGGCCGCGGTGGGGGCGGCTGCCTCCCGGCGGGGCTGCCTCTGCCGGCCCCGCGGGGTGAATCCCGGCTCCTAAGCCCTGTCCCCGCGGCGCCGGTCAGATCCCATGGTCGCAATCCACATCGCGGCAGATGTACCACAGAATCACGTAGAGGATCAGCAGGATGGCGAAGATGAACAAAGCCACCAGGATAGCCTTGGTCACCGGAGAGATGAGGGACTGCATGTCACCCGCGGGCAGCCGCCGAGGACAGACGACTCAGGAACTACACGGGGGCAGCGAGCGCGGACGGATCCCGCGTCCCCACCGCCGCCCCCGCCGCCGCCGCCGCCAGCGACCCGGCGGGCAACGGCGGCTGGCGCCGAGCCGTTGGCGGTGCGCCGGGGGCTACCTCCCTCAGCGCCCCTGCTGCGGCGCTCCCGCGGGCGCGGCGGATCCCCGGCGGGCGGGACGGGGCGGTGCGCACGGACACCTCGGCGCCGCGGGGCTCCCGGCCATGGGTTCCGCGGCCCCCGCCGCGGTTTCAAGACCGCCCTGCGGCGGCGGCGACGATTGAGAGGGGCCGGACGCCAGCAAACTTAGGGGCGGGGGCGGCCCATCGGGGACAGGTCTTAAGTGCCCAGATGCCCTGCAGTTCTCGAATGAAAGCCATCCACGGGGAAGGGAAAGTTGCGGGTGGGACGCGTCGCGCACCACTGTCCCCGGCCCCGGGGGCAGCGTGAGGGGGCAAGGGGAGCAGCCGTCAGCGCGAGCAACCCAGCCACAGCAGACTGGGACTGTGCCGGCCAGCGCGTCCCGCCCAGACGAGGTTTTCCCTCCCTTCGTCGCCGCTCGCCCCCACCTCTCTCCTCCCCCCCTTCCTTCTCCACCGCCTCCTACGCTCCCGCCCGCCGCCGCGCCGCGGGGGAGCCCCGCCGCCCGGCTGCGTGCTGCGATTCTAAGTGCAGAGTGGTGTGGAAGACCGGGAGTTGTCGGCCCGGCAGCCCTCTCCCGCCGACTTGGCATCTCCGCCATCCTCAGTGCCCGCCGGAGGCCGACCGGCGCAGGGGAGGATGGCTGAGGCTTGCCCCTGTATCCTAAGCGGAAAGGGCACCCCTCCCCACCTCTGATGAAATTAAAAGGCCTTTTTTTCCGTCTGGCAGGTCATCAAGTGACACAGCCTGACAAAAACCCACTCGTGGCTCTATGGCCTTCGATATATGTACCAAAGGCACCGCAGGACAGCACAAAAATAGGACAGGAAGATGAAAATTGTATGAAGGACCATCGCTTGCATGCTTACCCCCTAACAGCAACTCTGGTACAGCCTTAACTGATGCCCGAGTTCTATACTGCCAGAGTGCCCATACAATGTCTCGTCATGCACACACCAGCCGGGACATTCACTGCCTGAAGTGTCTCCAGACACCTGCCAGCTGTCCGCGACACAGTAGGCCAGAAACAGGCTCCTTGGCAAGGAACAAGGTGCCTCGCACTGGAAGATGAATGGAAATGTAGACTACCTTTCCACAGGTCATCCATACAGGTGGCCAGCAAGAGACGTGTAATGGGACGCAGGCTGCTTGTACAGCGTTAACCACTTCTGGTGCAATGCAAGTTCTCACCTTGGATCTCTAGCAGAGGCAGAGCTAAATGTGCCTTCACAGAAGATGCTGGCTAGATTTCAGTAACGGGTGACACCGTACATAAAAAAAAAGAAACACTGAAGAGCGTCATGGAACCATGTAAGACAGGGCTGAAAGACACCTTGAGACATAACTCCCCTGAGAAGGACGAGAACAGCTCTATCAAGAAGGGGAAGAAGAGATTAAAACTTCAATACATATAAACTGGACAAACAAAGAATAATCAAGCTTGAGAGGAAGAAGGTAAGATAATGCTATATAGGTATTCCAGGCATAAACACCCTAGAGTAAAAAAAATCTTATTAATGCTGAGCATGGGGATTTAAGAAAGGGCAATGGAAAGAAAATGTGAAAGAGAAATGCTAGGCTGTCAAATTAGAAGACTTCTGACACAGTGAAATGTCTAAAGGGTATGAGATAATATCCCAAGTGAATGTGTTACAGGACATATTACTCTTTGAAAAAGCTCAGGGGTTTTGTGCAGGAGGAATGGTCAGCTCTTTAGGGATACCCAGCCTGCTGCCTTTTTCTCTGGTGTTTTAGTTCCTCACCTGCAATATGCAGATGACTGTGTTGCCTTCCTTTTCCTTTTGACGTGATCACCTTACCCTGCACGATTTTCTGTGAAAGTTTTTTAATCTTGAAACAATCACACCTCTGATGGGGTACAAGTTCAAAAATGCAGCTTGGACTCCAAACAGCTTTGCTCAGTATTTTATCCTCTCCCTTTGAAAGGAGGGATAGATTCTGGAGACAGGCTGTTAGGTACTTCTACCAGATTCTTTGAGCCATCAACAGCATCACATTTTTTCTAATCCTCTTGCTGGACAAAAGTGTTTTCATTGTAGGAAGCTACAATTCCACATAGGCTAGCTGTTCAGCTGATTCTCACACTCGAGCATTCATGTGTTGCCACCCACCTTCCTTGGCTTGTGAGCTCTCAAGAAGGTGGTACCACACCTAGCAGTGTCAGACACAGCAGTAGCAATGGCATAATGCTGTACCAAGTGATGACTGATACCTCCATACTTGTCAACATGAGAAGCCAAATAGTGCACCATCATTTCTGAGCCCAAAATGTGACTGATTGTGTAACATGTGCAATCTGTTCTCTACAGGTTTTGAATTCTGCTTGTTTGATTTGCATGTACTTATGCACAAGGGCATCCCTGAGTAATTAAAAATATATAGCCTGTTTGTTGTTCTGTCACTGGAGAAGTCTGAGCCAACAGAGAAATCACAAGTTATAAAGCAAATATATTGTCAAAGCTGTCCTTAGCTGAGAACGCTGATTTAAACAAGGAAGTAAACATAAAAAAATCTTACTTTTCAGATGTCTTATTAGTAAGCAGTGAAGAAGAAGGAAATCGATCTTTGCCAAGTGGAGAGAGATAACAGTGACAGAAAAATCATTTTAATTTCCACCTTGTAAGCTGGTATTAAATTAAACAGGAATACTAATACATGCAGCTTTTAGTTTTCTGTTTCTCGATTCCCTTTGAAAAATGAAATGTGCTGCAGCAAATACACATTTGCAAGGAAAAACATTCATAAAAGATGGGTGAAAAGACCCACAGTCACAAGCTACTGCAGGCAGCTTTAAATGCCCAAATTAAATCCTGTGCTAATGTACCAAATGCTGATACGACATGGATGGCACTAAGAGACCAGACTGTTTCTCGTTAAATTCACAGGCAACCTCGGCTAATATGAAGTTATCACCACTCCCCAGTAGCTCTCCAGTCCTTGTGCCAGAGTGTTTATTCAGACCAACCAGAACCTACTGGAAAGGTCAGTTTATACTCCCAGGATTGGCCAGTTTCTCTCACCACAGATTCCAATAATGGGGGCAAATTCTGCCTACATATAACACATCCCTGGTCTGGGGGGGGATCTGAAGCCATTGAGCCCCCAGGAGTGGGGTGTAGTGTTTGAGAAGAGAACAGCCAGGGATTTGTGGTGGTGGATGAGGCTTGTGCTAACAGTTGGCGGCTTGGAGGAGTTGTAACTGTTAATCCTTGCCTACCATAATCCTGAGACCAGAAGCAATGCAAGCTCAGTATATTTTCCTGTTGCAGAGAAGACAGGAGCAGATCAGACAGAAGACTGATGAGTTCAGATTGAAACAAATAACATTTTTTAATTCCTTGTACCATTGAAAACATCTGTCCAGCCTAATGGCTTTCTTTTTTTGTGTATAATTTTAGGGGCATCAGTGAAAGGCTCGTGATTTACAATGGTGTTAGCAGGAGATAGTTCTGGTCCAGGGAATCAAACACAGACTACTAATTTCTAAACCTGATCTTTCGATTCATGTCCAGTTTTCATGGTTTCATAGGAATTTTAGATGCAAAAAATGCTAGAGAGACATATTCTGGTTGATTAGAAGTGTTTTGAGACTTGCAGAACAATTCCTTGGAGAATGAGTGGTAGAAGTATATCTGAAATGCCCAGTGAATGCACGTGGCCAACTGTTCCTGGAATGTGTCTGCACTACAGAAGGTCACACATGTTAGAAATCATCAACAAGTGAGCTTGTGTTTGGCAGTTTGTCTGGAATTGCTGCACAGTGCTCAATTATGTTAATTTAGCCCTGTTCTCAGTTTGTTGTTTTAAAAATAGTTTTATTAAGTATTTTTTTGCTGTAGAAGTTTTATCACTGAGTTCAGCAAAAGCAGAACTTTACCTAATTACAAGAAGGTACAATGAAATTAGTGAAAATTTAGTCCAATCTAATAGAAGGGTACTTGACTATGAGCAGAAAGATAGGAAAATACATTAAGGGACCAATGTCATGGTTCAGAGCCTTCCGCCTTTGTAGTATCTTTCAAATCATTTCCAGGCTATAAGTGACCACAAGTTGATGGAATGACTGCTGGGCAGCTGGCTCTGTAGCTTTAGTGATTTTTCTGAGTGAACTTTATATCTATATAAAAAAACCACTTATGGAAGTGGCACTAATTAGATTGGACAGATCCATAGATTACATCTCAAACACTGCTTCTTAGGCCAAACTGTGCTGCTTCTGAGACAATCTACATTCTGTGAATTAGAAGAGAGTTAACAGTTGTGTCGTGTTTCATGATGATGGGTGCAGCATAAAAGCCTGGGCAGACTGGATGTTAGGAGGAAGTTCTTTACAGTGAGGGTGGTGAGACACTGGAACGGGTTGCCCAGGGAGGTTGTGGATGCTTCCTCCCTGGAGGCGTTTAAGGCCAGGCTGGATGAGGCCTTGAGCAACCTGCTCTAGTGGGAGGTGTCCCTGCCTATGGCAGGGGGGTTGGAGCTGGATGATCCTTGAGGTCCCTTCTAACCTAAACCATTCTATGATTCTATGATTCTATGACATGAACACACAGTGTGAGAGTGATTAAAGAAAGAAAATTACTATCCTTCTCAAACAAGGGAGCCAGAAAACAAACTCTGAGCTATCAGTGATGTTAATTAATGGACCTCTCTTAGGTTAGGTATTTGGATGATCCAACGTCATGAGAAAACTTAAGAGTTTTTAATCCATGCAGAAGATGCAGCATAACATAGGGGGATGTAAAACTTTAAAGCTTGGAAAGATTCACAGCAAGGAGAGGTATGGAGTACTGGTCATTTATCAAGATAAATAAAAAGAAGTCAATTTGCCACAATAAGGAACGGATTAAATAAGTTCTCAGCACAAGACAGCTTTAAAAAAAAGATGTTCTTTACAGAATACCTGAGAGTAAGAAATGCAGGAAGGAGATGGTAGTTATATTGTCATGCTGCATCACATCAGTAATATCCTCCTGGGGTACTGGAGTTCCACTTTCCCGGCTAGACTGCTTGGGAAAAGAAAGGCAAGAGAAAGCAACTAAAATTACTCAAGGCTGTAAGAATGGATCTTTATCAAATCAAAGCGTCAAATTGGGACAGAAAATCTCAGGTAGCTCTACTTCTTCAGACTCTCTTAAAAGTACGGATATAAGCCCTCCTACATTTCTGTGGTAGATGGCAGAAGAGGGTGGCCAGTTCTGTTTGTCTTTGGATTTTCTCAGAGCACCCTGGGCATCTGATCTATGACACAGACAATTACACTTGGGATAATGTTTGTGCTGTTCACTCACTTTACTTCCACTGCTGCCCTTGTGCTACTCCTGATGCCAAACAGACACCCTGTCCCAGAAAAAAAAAAAAGATGGTTTATGTTCTGGTGCCAGAACTGGTGTGACCTGGCCATAGGGACAGTGTTTGTTCTTTTTCCCAGGCTGAATTTCATCCTGTGCCTAGCTAAGGCTGTGGTTGATGCCAGATGGATTTATTCTAGATGTCATTGTCCACCAGAGCAGCCCATGACATTAGTAACAGACCACAGGAGATAGTTATCGTGGCCCTGTGGTTACACTCTGGTGTTAAGATTCAGGAAAATTCAATCCCAATCCTTCCTGTAGCACTGATTTGCTATCCAAATTAGGGTTAGTTACTTATTTTTTCTGTCCAGGAGGAGTGGAAAGTGGACACAATTGCACTGCTGTTTTGTTGTGGATGTAACTTTGCTAAATACTACATGTTTTAAGTAGCAGTCCTTTTAAAACACCAGTCACCTGTAGTTCAGCTCAGGGAGGAGGAACGTGTGGCTTTGACAGCTTCCCTGATGAGAAAAGTCAAGCTGTTTGCAGAATGAGGGTACTCTTCAAATTGCCACTTGCACAAACCCCAGCTGCACTTTTGTTCTTCAATTTTATCTGCAGGAATTTGAAAACATGAAATAAACTCAGCAAGACAGTTAAGGAAGAGGAGAGGCAAAGGAGCTATCTCTGACCTAATTGTCCATCATTGGTTTTAATACTTCTCTTTCAGACCAGAGGACAGAGGAGAGCTTATGTAAGGCACATGTCCATCCAAAGAGGTAGTTAATATGTCTCAGCTATGTTTCCATAAGATTTCAAAAGAGAATTATTTTCATGCCTTCTCCTTCCTACCTGGTACAATACTGGAGAAGTCAATAGATAAATATGTTTCAGATGGAGTCATTTCAGATGTGTTAACCAGTCTTTCATCCTTTACTTCACAAAGAGAAAAATAAATCAATTAGTTAGATTTCAGCCTTTCCTTCCCAATTTAACTCATCCTATATATGCTCTTACACGAGTGTTCTACCTCTACCTTGCATTAAGGACTCTTTTTTATTTGCACTGAATATAAACTGTCCTTTTATACGACATGTGTGGAATGAAAAATCTCTATTGGGAACCAAAACCAGTTTTTGCAAAACTTCAAGGAATTGCCCCACATCTTACCAAGGAGTTCAGCTAGGGGGAAGCTTTCTGTTCTTGTGTCCATCTTTAGAGAATGACTTCAGAGGTAAAAATTCAGATATTGAACATCAAAACAGACTCACTTCAACTTAAAATAATTTTCTCTAGCCGGCAGCCACTCAACAGTACACTTCAGGACTAATAGCTGCATTCACCCATACCACTAGGTAAACAGTTTTCCTGTGACAGAGATTGGCTCCAACAATCAAACTGTCATTTAAAGAGAGGAAAGATGTCCTGAAAAGAAATGATAGCTCATGTGGTATGTGAAGGAGATCGATATGACCAACAGAAGGCTCTATTGTAGGTCTATTTAAAAGATGAATAGAGATATATTCGGCAAGGAGTGAACTAGTTCTGCCTTCCGTCTATCTCCCGCTAATAATAAAGAGATGCTAGGCATGGTCACTCTTAAATGCTGTAACCCTTTATCTGAATTCATAGTTCTAGAGTTCTTCATTTTGCAAGAGTTGCATATTTATGTTTGACTTGCTCCTCTGTTTCTGTGCAGCACAAAGTCAAACTGGCCATCTAAGAGAAAGGCATCTCAAGCTTGCTCCAGGAGCTGCTAAGTTTCTCTAGTTTTGCTGGATAGTGGCAATACAGCATACTTTCTGCTTTGCCTGGCATTCCTTTATCAGGGTCCCAGCTGTTTTGAGCATTCTGCTAACAGATAACAAGAGGCAGTCTGTGTGTGAAGTCCAGTTAGAAATGTGTGTGCAACGAAAAAGGCCTTGGGAAAAGTAGGTCAGGACTGGTCATAACACAGCCACTTGTTTAAACAATTGTGCAGGATTACCAGGTTTTGAACAGATAAGTCCTGAGTGGAACATGTAACTCAGCTGGAAAACCTTGTTTATCAAAGCGTCTCAGGGCCCTTGCAAAGCACCTATGCTTGATAGCAGATGCACAGTCATTGTCAGGATGAGGTCTTAATAAAGCTTAATAGGTAGAGACTTTTACTGAATAGGAGACTGAACTTGTTCTGAGGAAAATAAAAATTTGGTTTAAGAAGCATAATGAATTCAGCTAATTTAACTGATCTGCACATAATTGCTAGCAGGAATTTCTAACATCCTGTAGCATATTGTGAGACAGAGACAATATTTTTTTTATGATCTAGAGAAGCCCTTCAGATTCAAAATTGACCAAAGTATACCACTCAGAATTCCTGGTCTGTGTGTAGGGGATTTATTATCATTCCTCTTCATTGCTATAGGCTGCACTGTGCTGCAGTAGGAGTGTGTTTTCTGAAATAGGTATTCATAAAGAAACCATAATGGGATACACAGTACAAGCACTAAGTACTTTTCCAAAAAGGTTAGACAGAGGAGTCAATTGAAGTGTGTTTAGGTTCTGTTGAAAGCACCATGTCTGAATCAGCTGAACGAAAGACAGGGGTGCAGCAGGATCAGTAACAGAGCAGGATTTCAGCAGTGTGAATACTATTACTTTCTTATCAAGATCACACTGTTTTCCTTCTGAGCCCTGAGCACCTGCACTTGCTGTCTTCTCAGGCTCTCCCATTTCAAGAGGCAGTTCAGCTCTGGGCACATGGATCAGATGCGTGTTGAGGAGGTTGCAGGCAGAAGGTTTATAAGCCTGCAGCCTCCTGAGAAGCAGCATCCTGCCATTCCTCTCCAGCATGTTGTGAAACAAGCACATTCTTCTGCACACCAGAGCTTGTCACCCTCGTTTTGACAAAGCTAGTCACAATAGCTTGATACTTTTAATTAAACTTCATGGAAATCTCAGCAGTTAAGATTGATTTTCTGTCTTTTAACCACACTGTACTTCAGTGACACATAGATAAGAGAAGGTTCTTGCCAATTCAAAGTCGTGGATGCTGAGAAGCTGAAAGGGAGTTAGGAGGCATGTAGTGGATACTTGAGAGTTTTCTGATGGGTAGATTTCCAATGAAAAATACTCATCTCCTAAAAAAAGTTCTTAATGGAGAAATTTCAGATTTGGAGAGAGCTTTTTGGTTTATGCTGGGAAAATTCACATGATGGTTCTGTCACACCTAGCCAGACAAATCTTAGCAGCTGTGTTCTCTACCTACAGAACTATTAATAGAGGCTCATCATGTGGCACCAAGTGCTTCAGCTCTTCACCACCTTGACCCTTCTGCTGCTTGCTTCTCTCTGGTATCTAGGCAAACAGGATAAGAATGCCATAACCACAGAATCAGAGAATTGTTTCAGTTGGAAAAAGGCCTTTAAGATTTTCAAGTCCAACCGTTAATTAACTCTACCAAGTCTGGTGGTAACCCATGTTCCTTAGCACCACATCTATGTCTTTTAAACACTTCCAGGGATGGTGATTCAACCATCTCTCCAGAGAGCCTATTCCAGTGTTTGATAATCCTTTCAGTGAAGAAGCTTCTTCTAATATCCAATCTAAACCTCCCCTGGTGCAACTTGAGGCCATTTCCTCTCTTGTTACTAGGGAAAAGAGACCAACTCTCACCTCACTAGAACCTCCTTTCAGGTAGTTGTGGAGAGTAATAAGGTCTCCCCTCATCCTTCTTTTCTCCAGAGTAAACAACCACTGTTCCTCTGGGACAAATTAAAAGCTTTAAAGATCATCCTGATCACAAAACATTCCTCTGGGGAAATGTACGGAACAGGAGAATATGGAAGGGAGGAAGAAATTGTCAGTGTTGGTAAGAGATAATTTTATTACATTGCAGCAGTCTGTACTAACAGGATAAGTTTTCTTTTTGTACATTGGTGAAGCAAATTTAGAGTAGTGTATAAAATAAGTCGCTCAAATAATAAAGCTAGCTGATTTCAACACAGAAATTAAGTTCCTAGTCCTCATGTCTCAGACACTGCATATTATTTTGGCACAAGGTGCTAATTGGTGTTTACTTTGAGTGCACCTTAAGAATTCTGCAGAAAGGTTTTGCTGCAAAACCTGGAACTAGACAGATGATACCCAAACACAAAATGAAAAACACCTTCCAGCATTGCACCTCAATAATCGTGAGATTATTCTGTTTTTCTGTCAATGGTAAAGCTAGGTGTGATGGTTTGGGAGTTACCCCCCCCCCCCCCCCCCACACTCTTCTAAAATCACCCAGACTAGACTCAGCAGGCTGGAGGTTAAGGAATGAAGCTTTATATTTACAGCTTAGCACAAGATACAAGCAGGTATTTACAATATTTACAGCTATATACAGAAACACAACAGCCCTCCCAGAAACCAGAGTTCCCAGAAGGGGCTCCCAACCACCCTCCTGCCTTCTTCCCACTCCTCTACCTTATCCTAGCGTATGCCTTATGTGCAAAGTGAGCTGAGAGGATCAGCAAGGCAGTTTAGAAGCAGAATTAGTTGGGTTGCACAGCAGAGGCCTAGGGGGGAAGCACAGACACCAATAGACAGAGGCACACACAGTCTGTTGTGGGAGAATTTGCTTGCTAACAGGACATGAGCTGATAGACATGGGCGCCCATGCTGGGAAGCATCCTTGAGTCCATCTCGAGGCAGGACACCAGGCGCTGGGTGGCACCCCCCACATGCAGCTGCAGGAGGTAGAGTGCCAGCTGCAAGGGGCAGGCTTAGCCAGCCCAGGGAGCTGATTCTGCAGGCTGTTGACATGACGCTACCAATCTGTACTTTCCACTTGTACCAATCTTGATCTCAGTGGGTTGTGCACGCCTCTTCCAAGTAGCATATAAGCTGCTGTATCGCCTGAATAAAGCACACTGCTTGCAGCTAGCTCAGACTGTGGGGACTCGGCCAGTACCCCGATCCCACAGCCACAGTCTGTCTTATCTACGTTTGTGTCCTTGTTTTGATACGTCTCAACAAGCCTGTGAGTGAAGCAGACATCACCATTGTTTCCTTTCTACAGCCTATAATCTATTTTTTCTCATTAAAATATTCCACTTAGCCTCAAACTAGCACACTAGGAGCTAGGCTAAGCTTTACAGAATTGGTCAGTTACAGAATTGACATGTTTGCCTTCATCAAAGCAGGGTTTAATCACAGTGGAATTGATTCCAGCAACCATTTTTCTTAAATAAAGTGTAGAGGCTAACAGGAAACAGTTTAGACTGTTTCTTCCATATATACCTGACAATCTGCTAATTTCTGTTAATTCTGGTAATTGTGTAACATTGTTATCCTCTCTCCCATTTTGCCAATCACCACCACTATTTGGTATCGCTGAGTTACTGCACATGATAAGCAATAGCCTTGAAAATAGATATCCCTCACTCTCTTCTTTCCTTGCACAGCACTTGACACAGGGTTATCTTCTTCCTTCCCCACGTAGGAATTGGGAGAGCTACCCCAAAACTCTGTAAGACTCTATACACTGAGAAAAAGACTGAAACAAAAGTGGAAACTAGAACTGGAAAGAAGCAAAAAATCAGGCTACAATCGTTCTGCTGTTTCCATTTGTATTATGTCTTTGTGACTCCATGGCAAATTTTTCATCTCAATCCTCTGTCATTTATGTCAGCAGACTTCTATCATTAATGGATGTGAGGTCAAGCACTTGCGGGATTTTTCTGGTTTCTATGTATTGCTCTTAAATTCTTTATCTGCTCTACTCTATTTCCATAACTCTTTAGCTGTCAGTCTGGTTATTTATGTTGACCTCAGTGAGGTAGCATTTAGCTGCCTCTGAAGTTTGCAGATGGATCTCAGTAATGTGTTAATCTAATGGAAACTTAGTTGTAGAGGCAGGTTGCTGAGTAATAGTAGTTTTGAAATCATGTAATAAGCTTTCTGGTTGGATACAAATGAGTTCTAACAGGAGGAGAGAGCTCTCAGCAAGTAAAAATACCTTCATGGTACAATATTGATAATTCCTAAGGGTGCCTGCTGAGTTGTTGGCTTTTTAATTCATTTCTTCTTGTCTGAGAGCTCCATCTAATGGGACTGAAAGGAAGGTATCAAACGTTCAGATTTTCCATTCGAATTCCTCTTATTATTTCTGTACTGCTGTTTGTGTGTGTTCAGGAGGGAGGGTGTGGGATGAGGTGCATCCTTCATCATCTGGAGATAAGGACAATTAGTGAACAGGGATTCTGTGTTATGTTGTCTTCTGTTTTAATAATGCAGAGTTTGAGCGTCAGGTAATTTCTATAAAGACAAAATCATTACAGGTAAAATTAACGTCTCCCAATTTTTACACTCATTGCATTTAGCTGCAAGATCTATCATCTTGCACAGGTAGGAATTCTTCTTAACCTGGGCATACCACTACTGCATGTCACTGCAGCACTTTTCATTGAAAGACCAGAGTCCAGATCCGCAGAGAGAATATGTCAGACTATAGGACTACTCTTATTCATACAAGTTAATAGGAAGAATAGTATTGTACCGGCATCAGTAACAAAGCATTCCCACAGGTGAAATATCCACAGCGCTGCCACCTGCAAAAATTCAAAAGTAATGAAGGAGTGTCCCTTCCCCCACAAAAGTGAAGTATGATCATAGAAAACACAACTCTGCCTTTTATATTCATTTGATACCTTTTTTTTTTTTTTTACTTTTCTTTTTTTGCCAAAATAATGTCTGAGCTTTTATTTGCAACAAGGAGGAGAGAATTTCCCTTTTTTACTGATGAAGGATGAAACCCTCATTGAAAGCAAGATCCTCTAGTGACCAAGACCTGGGGAGTGTGATGTGGAATACCATTAGACTTACAACTTATAAGAAAAAAAGCAATTGATTGTGATATTTTTAATATCATACATTACTGATGAAGTATCCTATTTCCTCAGCACAGTGAGTTAAATCAAATTGAAGATGTAACGGTGCCAACAAGGAAAACAATGCAACCTGACCTGAGGATGTTTGTTGGGGAATATACCCTTTCTGATAGCCAGCAGACTGGGAACAGTTTACTCTTTGGAGTCCAAAGGAGAATGCTAGTCTAGAATTAGGGCTGTGGGCACTGATAAGTATCTAAGGAAATAGGAGAAAATGCTATCAGCAGGCAGTTCCTCCTAACATAGAGAGAGAGCAGCTGAGTCAGATGCTCTGTATTCAAGGTTAGAATGAACAGCTAGAGGTCAGGTAAAGACAAATATATATATATATTGTTTTAAATACCATATAGATATTCCAGAACTTATATAGTAGTAGTATATTATTACAAATTTTGTATTAGAAGCCCAGGTGAACTGCCTCCACTCAAGAAGAAAAGCACTCTGGTACAATCCCTGCATAGCTCAACAGGAAAGGTAAAGTGGCCACACTAGAGAAAATTCTGACTTTCACATTAAATTACTCAATTCTGGGGATATACAAGAGGGAGCAGACTGTGGAAAATGGTAGGCTGACATACTTGCCCCAAATAATATGACCTGCTGCCATTGCTGGAGTCAGGGTACCAGCTGGAGGGAGCACTGGGGTGATCCAGTAAGGTGTTTCTTACATCACTGTTAAATCTTGCAGTTTGTATCCATGGATAAATGGATAAATAGTGTCTGTTTCAGTAAATGATAAATGCAGTCTAGACAGCTAGTTCAGATGTATGTGTCCACCTTTGGTCTGATGAATCACACCGTTGATGCCTGCACTAGACTGCCATACACACTTGGAAGAACAGCATGACAGTTTTATGTGGCTGACTTCCAGTTGGGTAAAATTGAGAAGCCGAGGGTTAAAACAGTCTCTGCTGGAGAGGGAAAACACCAAAAGAGTCACTTCTGAGATTCACATTGCATTTATTCTAATTCCCAACCTCATGAATCCTACTCTTAGAGGCATGGAGGGCCATGGTGAGGTTGGTTGCTTTGCCCTGGCCCACAGGTTTTCCAAGACTCAGTGCAGCTCTCATTCTGATGCCCTTGTGGGATTTCTTCTTGGGTGGAAGGTGGAGAGAAGCTTTGTGGAAAAGGCTGTAAGACTCCTGCTGCTCCAACTGGAGTCCCACTGGGCATACATTAAAGTGTCAAATGATACAGAACTCAGTTTGTATGATTCCTGTCATAGCTCATGCTTCAACTGATTTGTGTGGTGTTGTATGCTTTGTCTTTCATGCATTTTCCTGCTACCTTCCTTTTCCCTGCCTCAACTTCTCCTTCCCCCAGTGTTTGTTTTTCTCCACTGTACTGTATCGCTGCCTGGTCTATGCATCATTTATGTGGTAGCAGAGGGTCTATGTTGCAAAAGTGGCAGCAACTGAAAAATGGAAATCAGCAGCAATTCCAAGGTACAGTTTTTCATGGATCTCAAATAGAAGATGTTTTTAAGGTGAACTGATCTTTATATCTGCTTTTGTTTTACTGAGGATCTAAAATCAGTAAATGCTGTAATCATTACTTAAGAAAGAGGAAATTAATTTACAAGTATTATGTCAAATGAGTTGTAAAGATTAAGCTTATTCTTTCATCTTCTCATAAATTTTCCATTCAATGTTGATTGATATGAAAGCTGGTTTAGCTATACTGCTGCCCCTAAAGCTTCATCTATGCTAGTGAGTTAAATATGCAGAGGGTTATTCCCTCAGCAAGGGTCAGCTGGCACTCAATGCCTGCACCCATTGATTGAGTCTGAAGACACTGACAGCAAGGTGGTTACATGCACCCAGCCTGTGTTGCAATGTGGACATATCTGTGACCAGTGCTGACCCCTGAATCATGCCTGCAAATTCAGGGCAAAAACCATGCCCTAAGACATTTTTAAATCTTAACAACTTAAGCAATGCCTTGAAACATTCCTGTAGTCTGTTTATTGTGAACAGCCCACATGTGCCCTTGATATCCAGCCCAGTGTGGCTGTCACCTGAGTGGTGTCCTGCAGAGGCAGGCAGTAAAAGGGTGCTTGGCAGTAAGTAATGGTAGGGAAAAATAAGTAAATATTGGAATGCAAAGTGAAGGATGTGAGAACGGAGTGAAGAAGAATAACAACAGAAGAGCTGTTGAGATCTATGCACTGCCCCTCTTTAATTGCACATTTTGAACATCTCTAAGGGGAGCTTCAGGGCTGTCACGTGTGATAGCGGAGAGAATCATAGAATCATAGAATCAACCAGGTTGGAAGACCATCCAGTCCAACCTAGCACCTAGCCCTGTCCAGTCAATTAGACCATGGCACTAAGTGCCCCATCCAGTCTTTTCTTCAACACCTGCAGGGATGATGACTCCACCACCTCCCTGGGCAGCCCATTCCAGTGCCAAACACTCTCTCTGGGAAGAACTTCCTCCTAATATCCAGCCTACACCTCCCCTGGCACAACTTGAGACTGTGTCCCTTTGTTCTGTTGCTGGTTGCCTGGCAGAAGATAGTCTTATGCACTAGCTTGTGAGGACTGAAGAGGTTGTTTTGGAGCTGCATGCTGACTCTGACTGCCAAATTGGACTTGTATTTCATAGGGCCACTTACGAGCTTTGCTTGGTGTGTATGAAGGAGTTCAAAGTAGGAAAACAGAAACGAATCCCAGTCAAAAATTTAACTACTTCTGATAAAACTGAGGATTCTCCTCCTTCCTGCCAAATTAAAAGTCGAAAAAACTATTGCTGCCTGGAAACATTTTTCATTTAGAACAAAAGGTTTTATTATTGTCTGGGACATCTCTGCAGAAAAGAAAGGCAGTTTTATTAAAAATAGAAGTACAGTTGAAATCAGCAATACTATGTATTGCATGTATAGTAACTGGAATGCTGAAGCCCTAGAATGTATCAGGTAATTTGTTCTTGTTGGGATTGTTAAAATGAATCATGTTTAACAGTCCTCCCATGCTTTACTGTAGCTTACTTCAAAGTTTCTTAAATTTCAGCCCTAATACCATGTATTTCTTTACCAGAAGCAAATCTGTTCTTTGATGTGAACCTCTACAATTCCTGAAATTGATGTTCTTTTCTTGACTATGTAGCTCATTATGAAACCCCACCAAAGATCTCATTTTACTACCAGTACCTTCAGATGCATGTCTCCGCTGACTTTACTGATAGCAAGCCCAGGTATTGCTACAGAATACATTTTCTTATGAAAGCAAGATCTGCACTGACTTCAATGGAAAATTTTCCTGCTAGTGGAGCACAGGATTGAGCCAAATAAGATGATTGCAGGACTGTGTTTTTCACCTTGATGAAAACAGAAATGATGGAATAGATTTTCTTAGCTCTGCTTTTGTAAGTACTTTCCTGTACTCCAGCAATATTTGTTTTGGGAATATAATTTGGTAAGACAGAAACTATGAAATATAAGTATCAGAGCCTAACAGTCTGATTTACTTTGAATGTATGACAGCAATTGCCTAAGCTCTTCCAAACTTCTAGACTCATCAGGAGTGCTCTTAATTAGACTTAGTCTTTAAAATCATAGAATGGTTTAGGTTGGAAGGGACCTCAAGGATCATCCAGCTTCAACCCCCAAAATAAAAAGAATCCCAAAAATAAAAGAAACAACTCTGTCTGGTTGTGTAGAGATATAATTTTAGTAGCTAGATGATTACTAGATATTATTTATATTATTAGTGGTGTGATTCATAGCTTAGGAGTAAGATGGTGGGTTCATATTCTGCAGTTGTGCTTGAGAGTTACTTGCTAATGTTACTGTTATGACTATTAATAGATTATTAGCAGATGCTGCATTGTGCAGTAGCTGTGTGATGTTCTTAGAAGAGGCTTCTGAATAGAAACATCATGCATTTATTTCTTATTTCTGCCTGAGCATTAAAGAGAGCAGCAGAACAAGGAGGAGAATAGATAGACCCTGGATGGTATATGTTCCTCTATTACAGAAGCTTGCAAGATGAGAATTTCTTAGAGAAAGTAGTAGGATTTCACTAGTGCCTTTAATAGATTTAGAGAAAGGCCAACAGCAAACACTGCTGGGAGACGTAGATAGGGAAGCCCAGGCAGCTTTGGCTGAGTCTGTTGTGATGTCTCTCCCTCAGCAGGGCACTCATCTGGTTGAGTCCTGAGTAGCATTCCCCAAATCCATTAGATGCAGCAGCTCTCGGCAGTGGTTTCTTTCCCAGTCCATGGCTCAATGCATGTGCTAGCGATAGATCTCTTGACCTGCCGATCAAATGCATGCAGCATCTCAAGTCACAGAGTGAAGGCAGCACTCCAGAGCCCAGTTCCCCACTTTTGGCCCTGCACTGGATGGCACATTCCCCAGTGGCAGCAGAACTGTTTTCCCTCACAGAGGAACACCATGCAGCAGCAGCAGGTCTTGTGGCGGTGCCTCCCTTCTTGGAAAGGGGAGTCCTTGGGATGCAGCAGCTTCACTCCATGGAGCCACTTCTGCATATCTTGGTGATAGTTCAGTTCTTCAGAAGACTTTGGTCTTAACCAGACTATTTTTGCAGTCTAGGAATGAGGTCAAAATAGGAAATGGCTGTAGTAGATGACAGTTGTCAACATGGACGAGGAAGGCTTGTGTTTCTGGGACTCTGTTTCAGGGTCACAGCTTTTCAGCTTCAGCCCAGCTGGGCACTCTAGTTTAAATGCAAAAGCACTTAGATTCAATTAGGCCAAACTATAGGAAATCATTATGAGCTAAAAGATTTCTAAATTAGATCTGGCTGAAGGGTGTAATGTATATTTTCACATAGCAGGCACAGCAGCTGCCAGGGGAGGTCTGGTGGGGTTGTTCTAGCTCTCTGCTAGTAACTCCCTTCTGACAGGAGGAAAATAAGTTTAGCAAGCTTGAGGCATTATATAAGATCAAAAATAGGGTTAGAATGAAACTACAATTACAAAGTGATAATTGAAGCACAGGCACAGTGACTGCTAGAGCTAATTAGAAAGAAACAGGATGCCTATGTACCAGCCTCTCACAAAGGACAGGATTTGCCCCAGTTCATGTTCTTCACTTTATTTTCACTCAAAGCATCCGCTGGTAGGTAGAAGGTATTTGGCTAACACAATTTCCCATCATGGCACTTTAACTTAAACTACTTCCTGAAGAGGAGGACTTAGGAACTTGAAGTATTCTTCCACCATAGATTATTCAGATTAAAAGAATGCCTCATTGCAACTTATTGCTGGGTGAATGAGAAATGTCCTACAATTGTACACAGGCACATCAGAGCTTGAGTGCTTCTAAGAGAAAATACATGCAAAGCAAAAAAAGGCTTTTGGCCAGGCAAGAAAAAAAGAATATTAACAATAATATTAAATAATAATTTCAGCTATATCAAGTACAGAAACTTAAGCTTCCCTTCTTTTTTTCACATACCTTTAGTAGATATTAATTCTCTTCTAAGAAGTCTATATATGGCTCAATCATTTGCCTGGACAGCCTGTTCCAATGCTTGATAACCCTTTTGGTGAGGAAACGTTTCATAATATCCAATCTAAACTTCCTCTGGCATAACCTGAGGCTCTTTCCTCTTGTCCTATCACTTGCTACTTGGTAGGAGAGAACAACACCCATCTCAGTGTAATCTCCCTTCAGGTAGTTGTAGAGAGCAATAAAGTCTCCCCAGAGCCTCCTTCAGACAACCCCAGTTCCCTCAGCTGCTCCTCATAGGACTTGTGTTCTAGACCCTTCACCAGGTTCACTGCCCCTTTTTTCTGGACATGGAAATCATTATTTATTCGTTCTTGTACAATTCTTTTAAAAGGTAGGAAATTACTGGGTTATCACTGCAATTTTTGGCTATTTTTACTGTTCTTCTACATCTGTGAGTTAAGCGCTAGCACAGAGCAGACAATGCCACTTGCTAAATAACAATATCCATCTGCTAAAAGCAGGAAATGGGAGGAAGGAAAGCTTGCATTAGAGGGTTAGATACTAAGATAAAAATAAATCACAGCACAACTTCACCCACTGTTATTTAGTTTGAAATAAATCTGAAATCTTAACCCATTTCTGGAGTTTAGTAATACCTATACTTATTTGTTATGTATGAAGCATGCCACTGCCTGTGAATGAGACCTATAAACTGAGTTATTAGGAGTTAAAAGTAGGAGGAATTTCGCAGTATCAGTATCACAGTGTCACAGTACCATCAGGGTTGGAAGAGACCTCATAGATCATCAAGTCCAAGCCGTTACCACAGAGCTCAAGGCTAGACCATGGCACCAAGTGCCACGTCCAATCCTGCCTTGAACAGCTCCAGGGACGGCGACTCCACCACCTCCCTGGGCAGCCCATTCCAGTAGCCAATGACTCTCTCAGTGAAGAACTTTCTCCTCACCTCAAGCCTAAACTTCTCCTGGTGTAGCTTGAGGCTGTGTCCTCTTGTTCTGGTGCTGGCTGCCTGAGAGAAGACAGCAACCTCCTCCTGGCTACAACCACCCCTCAGGTAGTTGTAGACAGCAATAAGGTCACCCCTGAGCCTCCTTTTCTCCAGGCTAAACAATCCCAGCTCCCTCAGCCTCTCCTCATAGGGCTTGTGCTCGAGGCCTCTCACCAGCCTCGTTGCCCTTCTCTGGACACGTTCAAGCATCTCAATGTCCCTCTTAAACTGGGGGGCCCAGAACTGGACACAGTACTCAAGGTGCGGTCTAACCAGTGCAGAGTACAGGGGCAGAATGACCTCCCTGCTCCTGCTGGCCACACCATTCCTGATGCAGGCCAGGATGCCATTGGCTCTCTTGGCCACCTGGGCACACTGCTGGCTCAAATTTCACCCACTGGCATCATTAACTGTTTGAGTTTTTCAGTTCAGCAATGTGAGAAGTGTTAGACAAAACAGGAACAGACCAAAGGCTTCTTAGCAATTTACAGAATTTCTACCAGCTGACTTCCTGCCAGGTATCATAGGTCCATGTCATTCTTTAGCATGTTACCTATTGTGATGGTTTGGGTGTACCAAGCTGTGAAGGCCATAAAGCAATTAGATTAGACTTGAGGCCTCTTGTTTTACACAGACCACATTCCTTTCAGAGGCACTTTGATCCTACACTTTCACCCAGCTCAGTGGCCTGCTTTCAAGCCCATGGCTTCTGCTTCAGTGTACCGAATTCAGTGATTTCTATATCACAGTATCACAGTATCATCACAGTATCACAGTACCATCAGGGTTGGAAGAGACCTCACAGATCATCAAGTCCAAGCCATTACCACAGAGCTCAAGGCTAGACCATGGCACCAAGTGCCATGTCCAATCCTGCCTTGAACAGCTCCAGGGATGGCAACTCCACCACCTCCCTGGGCAGCCCATTCCAGTGTCCAATGACTCTCTCAGTGAAGAACTTTCTCCTCACCTCAAGCCTAAATTTCCCCTGGCGCAGCCTGAGGCTGTGTCCTCTCGTTCTGGCGCTGGCCACCTGAGAGAAGAGAGCAACCTCCTCCTGGCCACAACCACCCCTCAGGTAGTTGTAGACAGCAATGAGGTCACCCCTGAGCCTCCTCTTCTCCAGGCTAAACAATCCCAGCTCCCTCAGCCTCTCCTCGTAGGGCCTGTGCTCGAGGCCTCTCACCAGCCTCGTCGCCCTTCTCTGGACACGCTCAAGCATCTCAATTATACCCAACAGTTCCTTATCCAAAAAAATAGGAAATGTATATGCTAGAGGGAACATAGTAAGACTATTAAACTGAAACAGGTGTTTGTAATTAAATGTCTTGTGAGACGAGCATTTGTGAGATACAGATTTTCAACAATGTTAAACCAAAAAGAGAAGCCAAAGGAATGGGCAAGAGAAGTATGTATGGTGGAAGGAACAAATGCTGCTTCTCACAGAATAAAGGGATCCTGCCTGCCTGCAGCTTCTTGTCTGGAGGCTGCGAGGAGTTCACCCTAAAAACACAGTCCCTTCTTGGTGTTTCTGCAAACTTAGAAGAATTTTAGGAGTCTATCTAAAAGAATGAAATTAAAGGTGTTTTTTTCCTCATCAAATTTCTTTTAGGAAATTAAATAATAGTAGAAATTCAAACAGCATCAGATTATCTCAGTATAATTAGCTGCCTCAAGATCTTAAGAATTTATTTGGTTGCCTACCACAATTTCCAGAAAGATAGGAGAAAAGCCAGGCTTCCTTAAGCTAACTCAAGGTCAGGTAAAGGAAATGTTAGGCAGAAATGCAATTATGAACCTGATCCTATTATTCTAAATATACATTGATTAAAATATGTAAAGCTAGAGTGGGTGAACAAAACAAGCCAATGAAATAAAACAAGAGCACAGGTAATCATGGTTGCTACTCTCTTTATATGCTTGTAAGAATTCTAGATTTATTATTCTTTTTTTGTCCTGCAAGAGGCAACTAATGGTCTTACTAAATGTAAACACCACATTTATGAGTTAGGATTTTCAAGCTCATTGTGTTTTCTTGTCAGATGAACAAGAAGTTGAATTAAGAATTTCAGATACTTGGGCAGCACCGAAGGATTTGGCTGTAAAGACCTAGTAGTTTGTGGAGAGGAGGGAACTGCAGTTTTCCAAANATATTTCTGTCTATAACTGTATATACTGTAAATATCTGCTTGTAAATTGTGCCAGCTGTAAATATAAGCTTCATTCAAATTTCCAGAGCCAGCTGAGTCTAGTCTGGGTAATTTCTAAAGTGTGGGGGGGTGGGGGACACCCAAACCACCACAATCATCCAGTCCATCCTAGCACCCAGCCCTATCCAGTCATCTAGACCATGGCACTAAGGGCCTCATCCAATCTTTTCTTTTCTTGAACACCTCCAGGGACGGACACTCCACCACCTTCCTGGGCAGCCCATTCCATTCTGTAGTAATCTCCTCGCAGTACCTTTTCCTGTAGTTTTAACACTACCCTCTGTACTCCAGCGTGATTGGTATCTGTAGCATGATCTTGGAGCATCACGCAGGTTTCCACTTGATTTTTATTGAGGCAAAGCTTTCAACCTTTGATGAGGTTTTAATGAGTTACCCCTAGATGGCACTCTGTAAGGATACAACTCGGCACACGGCAGTAACCCTTCCTGCAACTGGACTTCACGCTCTTTGCTAACCCATTTACTCCAAACGTGTAGTAAAATTAGGATGAAATTTAAGTTTCCTTCTTTGGTAACAATAAGAGATAAAGATAAGGGGGGAAATAGTTTTCCCAGTGCTTTGCACACCAAATTGGTTTGGAAAATTCAGTTTTCAAGCTCAGTCAGGAATAATCTTTGCTCATCATCACATGATCACTGATCTTTCTCTTTTAAATCTTTGTTTATTTACAAGTGCTGCCTTCTGAGTAATAGCCTGGTGCTGACAGAACTGTAACATGTATTGCTGAGCTGTGTTTTTCCGCCTGCAAATCCACAAGCTGGAGGGAAACAACTCACTAACAAAAGTTTCCTTCAACTATTGCATGTCTTCTTTATTTGGAAATACAATATTAATTGAGAGGCATGCTTGACTTCTTGTTTCTGATATTTTGCCAGCCACGGGAGGTTTGGTTTTGTTTTGTTTTCCCAGTGGCAAAGGTGTTAGATTGCTGCAAATCCACTCTGGTTTTTCTGTCATCTTCTGAAGGTCTGCCTCTCGAGTGGCATGCTTCCATGCTAGAGGATTTAAAGAGGATGTGTATAACCTCACAGGTGTGGCCATTTGAGCTAGATTTCTAGCTCAGACATTAAAAAAAGAAGTCAGAACAGCGAAACTCCTGCTCCAGATCATCAATAAAGATACTGAACAGGACTGGGCCCAGCACTGATCCTTGGGGAACACCACTTTTAATTCTATAATCCCTCCAATTCTATAATCCCTCCCAGCTGTAAAAATAACCTGTGCCCCAGATTTCCTTACTAACCATCCTAGGGCCCTACAGTATTGCCCTTGGGCTACATACTATACCACCAATGTGGAAGAGTAATGGTAAGTGGTAGTCTGAGGGCCTTATCAACTTAGTGATGTGCCATGCCCTGTTTGCTGGCACTCTGAGTCACTGGTGCTCTCTGGGGGCATTTAAACAGCCCATGCCAGAGCCTGGCAAACCCTTTGGTACTACGTCAGCCTTGCTGGCTCATGAGAGCTGTTGGGTCCTGCTGGGGCTGTGTGCTCAAACCCTCCTGCCCATTACCATAGGCTGCCCAGGGAGGTGGTGGAGTCACCATCCCTGGAGGTGTTCAAGAAAAGACTGGATGAGGCACTTAGTGCTATGGTCTAGTTGACTGGCTGGGGCTGGGTGCTAGGTTAGACTGGATGATCATGGAGATCTCTTCCAACCTGGTTGATTCTATGATTCTGTGATCTGCCTCAATATACCACACAGCACTTAACCATTGCCACTTCTCAGATCCCACTGTGACCATGCCTGAACAGTGCCTCTAAGGTCTCTTCCACCTCAACAACTCTGTTGTTTCCAGAAATCTAGACTTCCCAGGGCTTATTTTCTCTACTAGTATGTGTAAAAAGAAATTCAAACACTTATGTCCAATGGCTGCTCTGTCTTTTATGCAATATAGGACACATAATTGAGAAGAAAGGACAAAAACCACCCTACCATTTCTAGGAAAGATCTAAACAAATCGTTTTTTGCAAAGAACTTTGCCCAATATATTCTGGGGGCTGGAAAGGAACACAGCAGAACAGAAAGCAACTGTGACAATTGTTTGCCAGAATCTTGCAAAAAAAGGCATTAAAAGAATAATACTTTTATGAAAAGGTGAAAAGTGAACGTAAGATTGATTCTTTTGTTGCTCAGTTTGCTGTCAACAAAGCATGGGAGTTTCACCTAAAAGAGGAAAATACATACTATCTCAAGGCTGGGGCAAGATCTGTAGTACTCCAGAGAGCTGACCCACATGTCTGTGACCTGGTTCATAACAATGAGTTGCTTCATTCCTGGCCCTCTGACCACAAGTGCACATTGCCCAGAGGACTCCAAACTATGGTAGGCAATTCCGGGATGGATTTTCATAGCAAGGGCAAGTCTTTATAATTTACCAAGGAATTGTTAGTGTCTTTTCCATTGGCATCTCTTGACATTGGGAACCACTAGAGCTGCTGTTGTAAATAGAGGGAAATAGATGCAAATGTACTCATGGCAGTGCTTTTAGTCTGAATTCAGTTTCTGGATATAGTTGAAATCACAGAAGTTCACTCCTGCACATGGGGACCTTAGCTGGAGATCTTAATCCATTGAGGTAGTGGGTTTTTTCTAAACAATTGAAATAATTTGGTAGTATAGCCCTTTTTAAATTGAGGTGAGGGACACTTAGTTTTGTCTGTTGAGTTTGGCTAAGGATTTTTAGTATCCAACTCCTGTATAGAGAAGCAAACCAGAGAACACAGTGTGTTTTTTCTCCTGTTATTTGTTCTGCACAGTTAAGTTCACAAAGGTAATTCAGATCCAAAACAAGGTCAGCACCTGGGTGATTCTGTGTTGCTAGGACCAAAAGTTATTTTTAATTGAACATCATTCTGTACCATAACTTTTTTTTTACCTGCTAGGAACAGTAAANTTAGGAGGAAGTTCTTGCCAGAGAGAGTGATTGGCATTGGAATGGGCTGCTCAGGGAGGTGGTGGAGTCGCCATCCCTGGGGGTGTTCAAGAAAAGAGTGGATGAGGCACTTAGTGCTATGTTCTGGTTGACTGGATAAGGCTGGGTGCTAGGTTGGACTGGATGATCTTGGAGGTCTCTTCCAACCTGGTTGATTCTATGATTCTATGATTCTAATTCCTTATGCCTCTGAATGCAGCATAACGAATATGTGATGAAAAAACCTCCAGACTGAGTGAGGATTTTTTTTTAAAGATGGAGTCCATAGAATTCCATTCTCAAATTTTGAGTTCAGTCTGCTAAGCCTGTGCCAGCAGGCAAGTTTAACAGGCTTTTTGGCTGAAAGCTTTTCATTTTGGTATTAACACAACTGAGGTGAATGGAGAAGAGTGTGGTCTGAGATACACTTCACTGACTACAAAGGGAGTTTAGGCAAGTTAAGGCTGTTGGACTAGGTGATCTTTCAAGGTCCCTTCTAGCCCCTAACATTCTCTGATAAATACTTGCTTTCTCTGATAATCAAAGGCGTTTTTCGATGTGGGGAAGAAAGAAGAGGGAGCTGAGGTTGTTTAGCCTGAAGAAGAGGAGGCTCAGGAGTGACCTCATTGCTGTCTACAACTACCTGAAGGGAGGTTGTAGCCAGGTGAGGGTTGGTCTCTTCTGCCAGGCAACCAGCAACAGAACAAGGGGACACAGTCTCAAGTTGTGCCGGGAGGTCTAGGCTGGATGTTAGGAGGAAGTTCTTCCCAGAGAGAGTGATTGGCATTGGAATGGGCTGCCCAGGGAGGTGGTGGAGTCGCCGTCCCTGGAGGTGTTCAAGAAAAGACTGGATGAGGCACTTAGTGCCATGGTCTGGTTGACTGGCTAGGGCTGGGTGCTAGGTTGGACTGGCTGATCTTGGAGGTCTCTTCCAACCTGGTTGATTCTATGATTCTATGATTCTAAGACAACAAAACCCAATAGCATTAAAGTCACACACATGATTAAAAAAAGGTGCTTTAAGTCAAATAACTAGGAAAAAAGCCCCCACAAACAATGCTGCAATTCTATAATCCCTCCCAGGTGTAAAGGTTGGCTCTCAGCAATTCAATTCAGTAAACAGACTCTCAAGATGAAGCCACTGAAAGCAAAGACTAGTGCAGTGGTATGTTTAAAAAGAAGTGAAATATGCTTAAATAATGGATGCTCCAGCTTCTGTATTGTACTTCATCAGCATATTTTTTTCCTTTCATCACTTGCAGAAAGCCTGACTGTTGTCTCTTGAGAGGCAAACAATTTAGACTGTGTCTAGTAGAGCCGAGATCTAAGATGAACAGCTATCATCAGTGTGATAGAGCCTGAGACAGCATGGCACGTAAGAGTCAGGGAGCTTTATGATTGCTGTCAGATTATTAGTTTGGAGACTTGTTCTGTTTGTGCTAGCATAAGAACAATTTTCTATAAGTACATGGTAGAAGAGGTGTGATTTGTTCATCATATAATACCTGTTTTATGCTCTAGCAGAGCCATATGAGTCACTGAAGTATTGGTGCACTTTTGCAGAGCTGTTTCTGTAAAGTAGAATAGAATAGAATAGAATCAACCAGGTTGGAAGAGACCTCCAAGATCAGCCAGTCCAACCTAGCACCCAGCCCTATCCAGTCAACCAGACCATGGCACTAAGTGCCTCATCCACTCTTTTCCTGAACACCCCCAGGGACGGTGACTCCACCACCTCCCTGGGCATCCCATTCCAATGCCAATCACTCTCTCTGCCAACAACTTCCTCCTAACATCCAGCCTATACTTCCCCTGGCACAACTTGAGACTGTGTCCCCTTGTCCTGTTGCTGGTTGCCTGGGAGAAGAGACCAACCTCCACCTGGCTACAACCTCCCTTCAGGTAGTTGTAGACCTGTATTTCCAGGGAATCTGAAATTCTGTATGACTGTAACCATTTCTTTATCGAAATCTGCAAGTAAATATCAATACCCTGCATCCTGCAAACTGCAGCTGAAAAACAAGAGCTAGTGCTGGTCTTTCCAAAGCAGTGGCAGGGTTTTCCCCAGTTTCCACTTCATCTCAGCTGCTTCTTTGTGAAATGGGAAGGAAATCATCTCCTTCTACATGAACAATGTGGCGATGAATGCATTAAGTCTCCTGAAGCACCTGTATCGGGGAACGCAGAATGAGTCACGGAGAACACATACATCATGCAAGCTGGGGTGGTATGATGACCAGTAAACAAAGCAAGAGGCCTCCCATAGAACAGCACAATGATGAATAAGGAAATGGCTGCTCTCGGGAGGTAACTCCATTCCCCACCTTGGGCACAGATTAATAGACCAGGACTAGCGGAGAAAGGAAGGGCAAACCAGTCTTCTAAAAAAACTTACATCCCACTGCAGATTCACAAAACCAGTGTTCCACAGCTGCCAAAGGCTGTACCCCTGCTGTAGCTTCAGCCTGGGGACAGTAAATTTGTAACCGTACAGAAGTGCCATTAACAGTTTGGTTAACATTACTGAAGTGCCATTAACAGTTTGGTTAACATTACTGAAAGCCTTTGTCTTACTTACACAGCCAGGACAAAACAAAAACTGCAGTCTTCTTCAACTACAAAGAAGATGAGCCTGATTAAAACAAGCTTTAACTTTTCAGTTGTCCGTATCCCAGAAGGCCAAAAATGGTCATTTTCCCCCCTTAGAAAGATGCTCACAGCTTTGCACTGAAAAGCTGTGCACTGGCTCGTGCTGCTCTGTCAGTATTAATGTGATGCATGAAAACTTCAGATTTGTAGAATTTGAGCTAAAACACACCGAAAATTTCTTCAGTCAGTTCCTAGCCCTTTTCTATATGCTTCTGCATGGTGAGTGACTAAGGGTCCCTTTTCTGCTTTGCATTAAGGACCAGTGGAAATCCTACCTTACAAATACGAGAACAGCAGCTGTGAGTGGCACTACAACAGGAGACCTCTGTTATGTGTGACTGTCCCATTATTTGTCATAGTAGAGATCCTGACCCGACCACCTCCATCTTGTTTTCATTAATAAGGGAACTGGTACTAAAGGCACAGAAGACACAGCATTTCTTTTATTGCTTTTGCTGATAAGTAGCATGCAAAGGAGCACCCTTATTAGATATTCTTACAGATGGCTGCACTGAACTGCAGGGAGGGAAATACTCATGCAGGGAACTTAACATAATGCTCAGTGCTGCCTATGCTCTCCTGATGAGCTTCTGAGAGAATAAGGCACTTTGTGGTGCTACAGATGCTTGTGTTCAAAGTACAAACATAAAATAAGCTTTGTCTACAGGGAAATGTAGGCAAGTTCCTAACTCTACAGGAAATGTGCAGATTTGTTTTAATTTATTTATTTAACTAAGAAAGGCTTTCAGTGCTTTTCAAAGGAGAAGAGAGACCGCAAGGTAACATCCCTTCCCCGTGGAGGGAGTTACTTACTTGATCTACAGAGAGCTCAAGTTCAAATATCTTCCTCACAACACTCCTATCCCAGGAGTGTATCCTGACCAGTGAGATAGGCTCATGTGAGGTTCTTTTAAACTCTTTTGCTAAAGCTTATTTAAAATGCCACTGCATAAGAAGGAGAATCAGAGCTAGAGCGATGCAGAAGCCTGCACACTGTATCTGTATTCCTGCGGACAAGGAATTTTAATCATTCCATATGATGTAAAAAGCCTACTAAACTTCAAAAGAATAGCCTCCTGCATACTCATGAGAGTTTTGTGACTCTAGCATTCCTAATATTTCGCTTAGAAATGTTGATTCAGCCTCCTTTGACTGGTCTGCTTCATACTGCCTCACAAAGAAAATCAGAGACTGAATCAATCACCAGTGTTTGGGCTGGGATTATTTTTCCTCTTTCAGGTTTTCAGCAGATTAAAAAGCCAATCTGACAAATGCTTCATTTGTGGTAGAAGGGTTTTTCTCTTTTTTTCCATTTGCTTTTATAGGCCCACATTTGCTTGGCTTTCCTAGCATATGCTGGAAGAACAGGACTGCCTTTCAGCTTCAATTCCTGGGCCTCTCCATGATTTTTATCTAACATCTACAGCATTTCTATGCCTCTCAGTTTCTCCATGTAAAATGTCACCTTGAGCCATCATCTGCAAATAAGAAATAAAGCATAAGTGGAGAGGAAGTTGGAAGAGTTGGCAGGGCTGTAATGCTGGAAGTTTTATTTCAAAGAATTGGCTTTCCAGTATCTGAAGGGAGCCTACAGGAAAGCTGGGGAGGGACTATTTACACGGTCTAGTAATGTTAGGACGAGGGGGAATGGGTTTAAGCTAGAAGAGGGGAGATTCCAACTGGATGTTAGGAGGAAATTCTTTACAGTGAGGGTGGTAAGACACTGGAACAGGTTGCCCAGGGAGGTTGTGGATGCTTCCTCCCTGGAGGTGTTTAAGGTCAGGCTGGATGAGGCCTTGAGCAGCCTGCTCTAGTGGGAGGTGTCCCTGCCTATGGCAGGGGGTTGGAGCTGGATGATCCTTGAGGTCCCTTCCAACCTAAACCATTCTATGATTCTATGATTCTATGAATTATTCAGAAGTTCCATAGTCTGTCTGACTCATTGGTGGTCCAAAGGAATGCTCTGAACAAGAGGGATGTTTTACATATGGAATATAAGCAATAAGCCCAGTTGGGAGGAGGTTATCAGTGTGTATTCTCAGCTAAATGACAAGAAGGGAGAAAGAAAACACTGCTGATAAACTAAGCAAACAATGAGCTGTAACGGTGCTTAGAAGAGTTAAGCTAAACTGTTTGGAGTGGCCTAGATACATTTTCTTCCACTGGAATCAGAACCAGTTGTTAAAATTTGCCATTACTGTAGTTGGAAGCAGATGGTGTTTGTAAGTCTGGAAATATCTGTAAGTCTTTGGCATGAAGCCAGCTGCACTTTGGAAAGCAGAGTTTGAATTATGGAGGAAGTGGGTTTTCCTGCTGCTATGGTTTTCATTTACTCTTCAATACAGAGAGCTGGATCAGGGCAGATACCACTCAAAAATGCCCCTGAAAAGACAAACAGGCCTCTATGCAATCTTTTGCATGTTGATGTCCACTTTCCCTGGTAAGTTTCTGCTTTGCAGCTTCATCATAAAATGTCACAGTGGGTTAAAATTCGCCATGATTCAGAAGAAGATGAGCTAGTAAGAACTAATGAAAAGGAAGACCCAGCAGCACAATAATGTGAAGCTAATGCTGCTGCTGTTTCAAAACTGAGGGGGGGAGTGTATTGGTTCTAGTTTAAGCTTCCTAGAGACTCAAATATCTAACAGAATAAAACATTAATAGGATGCTTTCCCCTCTCCCCCTTTTGGAAAGGAAGGAATTAGATGTAGAGAGGAAAAAAAGGTGTGTGTGTGTAAAACACCCACAGAACAGTCTTGCTTTGATTTGGAAGTTAAAAGAAAATAAACTTTAACAAGAAATAAAAGGTATTTAAGGTACGGGAGTTACAAAGAGGTATAGGGGAGAGAAACAAGATACAAAAATATATATAAACCAGATTGATGGCAATGGATGGAGGTAAAGTCAGGAAGTGGTGGTCTCACCATGTGGTAGGATGGCCTCGTGGCAAAACAGGAGCATCAGGAACAAGGGGGGTGCTAGCAGGCAGGCAGGGAGGGCAGGGAGGGCAGAGGGGGAGAGAGAGAGAAAGGGAGAAAGGGAGAAAGGGAGAAAGGGAGAAAGGGAGAAAGGGAGAAAGGGAGAAAGGGAGAAAGGGAGAAAGGGAGAGAGAAAGAAAGAAAG
>WAAF01019955.1:64987-205510 GCA_013400475.1 Tricholaema leucomelas | reverse complement strand
GAAAAGAGAAGAGAAGAGAAGAGAAGAGAAGAAAAGAAAAGAAAAGAAAAGAAAAGAAAAGAAAAGAAAAGAAAAGAAAAGAAAAGAAAAGAAAAGAAAAGAAAAGAAAAGAAAAGAAAAGAAAAGAAAAGAAAAGAAAAGAAAAGAAAAGAGAAAAAGAGAGGAAGTTCCTCTGTTTTTATAGGGGCCCTAGACAGGAAGTGGGAGTGGGCTGAGTGGGCTAACCACTACACCCAGGGTCAGGTTCAGGAGGGTTAAGCCTTTACAGGGAAGGGAAAAAGACAAAGGGGAATGCTATCAGCAAAAAACATTTGCTGCTCTTCCTTTTGTTATAGAACTGTTTCTTAGAACCTCAGTTCCCCAAAGAGATGTGTTGATCACTCCTTGTCATTATCAATAAGACACAGTTGATTCAGTAACTTCCTTACAGTTTAGATATCAAGAAAAACTTGGGAGGTTGCTGCAAACCAGCTATTACCAGGGAAACAAATTCTGCTTATGAAATTAATTAAATGAGAATGCCACATTCAAAGGTGGAGTACAGAAGAATTTGTATATCTCTTCCAATTTTCTGGAAGTTAGACTAGATGATCTTTAAAGGTCCCTTCCAACCTAAATCATTTTATGATTCTGTGATCATAGAATCATAGAATGGTTTAGGTTGGAAGGGACCTCAGGGATCATCCAGCTCCAACCCCCTGCCATAGGCAGGGACACCTCCCACTAGAGCAGGCTGCTCAAGGCCTCATCCAGCCTGGCCTTAAATGCCTCCAGGGAGGAAGCATCCACAACCTCCCTGGGCAACCTGTTCCAGTGTCTCACCACCCTCACTGTAAAGAACTTCCTCCTAACATCCAGTCTAAATCTCCCCTCTGCCAGTTTAAACCCATTCCCCCTCGTCCTGACATTACTAGACCTTGTCAATAGTCCCTCCCCAGCCTTCCTGTAGGCTCCCTTCAGATACTGGAAAGCCACTATAAGGTCTCCTCGAAGCCTTCTCTTCTCCAGGCTGAAGAGCCCCAACTCTCTCAGCCTGTCCTCATAGCAGAGGTGCTCCAGCCCTCTGATCATCTGATCTCTAAGCTGGCCCCACCTGTAACACATTTTAGTAGAGCAGACTTGTTTCTCCAACCGACAGAGCCATTTGCCTCAGTTTAAGCTCAGTCTGGCTACATCTCTGTTACAGCTGAATAGTATTCAAACAAACAAACCAACCCCCCCAAAAACACCAAACCCCCAAACCAACAACCAACAATGCCTCCCTTGGCAGTATACTGTTATTACAGTGCTTGCACAGAACTCTGTGTGTCGTTTTTCTCATTACTTGTTCTCCAAGGAGTTAGGATTAGTGTTAACATGACTTCTCAGCTAGCTCAGCTGCTAGTCCCTTATTACAGCTTCTATGCTGCAGCTGAGACAAGACTGCATGTCTTATTAAGCACTGGCCTTGTGATGCATACTAGGAAAGTCATAACTTTGGTATTTATGAAACAAAGAACAATATCATTATCTTGTCATGGAGTTCTCTCATAACAAGGTTTTGCTGTACAAAATTCTAACTGTTATTTCCTCCCTCCATCACTTTGCTAAAGCCTTACCTAGCAGGCCAGTAAAATGATTTGTATAAAGATTTGTTAGCAGCTGTGATTTTCCCTTCAGGGCTGTGGAGTACAGCAACTTTCTGCACAAGAAAAGCAAATTAATCATGATTATTTTTCAATGCATTCTTATTCTCATCCAAGCCACTGTTGATTGTTTATCAGGTAGGCCCTACAATCACCAGTTAACAAATGCAAAGACAATTCTTCACCTGATACTGAGGCCTGTTTACCTTTTCAGCTGAAGGAAAAAATTACCTGACTGTAAATAGAGGGTGGTTTTCATTTTATATTTAGGACAGGCAGTGGCATCTGGATTGTAGCAAAGCCTCCGAGAGGGCACTAGGTTACACACAAGCGTGGGTCATCTGTTCCCACAGTGATGTTATAACACTTATGGATGTAGCAATACCAGCTAACAAGTGAACACTTCTGCACGCCCATGCAGAAGTATGAGTGCATGCACAGGAGGTGGTTTTTATCATAGTCTTAAATCATAGAATCATAGAATCAACCAGGTTGGAAGAGACCTCCAAGATCATCCAGGCCAACCTAGCACCCAGCCCTAGCCAGTCAACCAGACCATGGCACTAAGTGCCTCATCCAGGCTTTTCTTGAACACCTCCAGGGACAGTGACTCCACCACCTCCCTGGGCAGCCCATTCCAATGCCAATCACTCTCTCTGGCAAGAACTTCCTCCTAACATCCAGCCTAGACTTCTCCCGGCACAACTTGAGGCTGTGTCCCCTTGTTCTGTTGCTGGTTGTCTGGGAGAAGAGACCAACCCCCACCTGGCTACAACCTCCCTTCAGGTAGTTGTAGACAGCAATGAGGTCACCCTGAGCCTGACCAGGTTATTACAAGCCACTCTGAGCACAATGAAATTGTGTGACCTCTGTACAATGGCTGGTTGCTTTTTTTTCTTCCCAGCAGAACACTCAACACTTGGGTGGATTTTCTTCCTTGAAGCCAGGATGGCAGGGACACCTCCCACTAGAGCAGGCTGCTCAAGGCCTCATCCAGCCTGGCCTTAAACGCCTCCAGGGAGGAAGCATCCACAACCTCCCTGGGCAACCTGTTCCAGAGTCTTACCACCCTCACTGTAAAGAACTTCCTCCTAACATCCAGTCTAAATCTCCCCTCTTCCAGCTTAAACCCATTCCCCCTCGTCCTGACATTACTAGACCTTGTCAATAGTCCCTCCCCAGCCTTCCTGTAGGCTCCCTTCAGATACTGGAAAGCCACTATAAGGTCTCCTCTCCTCTTGCTATTGTGAAGTTATGGAATTAGAGCAACGTGAATCTGGAGTGGTTCTGTTTGAAAAAAAGCTTAACTGAAAACAGAACACAGGAATTCAGATTTTAAAAGAGGAATCTTCTAGAAGAGATGTTTCTCTAAATAAAGGCCAAGATAAGATGTCCTGTACCTGTAAATAAATAGGAAGGAGAAATTACCTGCCAGCAGTAACCCCATTTTTACTGAAAAAAAAACTGTCCTGGAGTCCTGTATACCCCAAAATTCCTCTCCCTCTGTGCTTTGAATGGGAGAGTAAAGGCGCAAAAAACCTCTTTCCCCCTCTCCCACCCTGCAGGTGTGAAGGGGGGCAGCAAAGGGCCCTTCTGGCACCAGGGGTGCCCGTGTGTGCTAGTTTGAAGCTAGCTAGAATGTTTTGGTGAGAAGAATTAGATCATAGGCTGAGAAATGAAAACTATGGTGAGGTCTACTTTGCTCACAGTCTTGCTGAGATGTGTGGAGAAGAAAAGCAAAACATTAGATAAAGTCACTTTCGCGCTGCACTTCACTTTGGGCTGTGCTCTCAGCTCTTTGCCTGCTGGGGAGCTGAGGCTGCTGGCTGAACTCCATCTTGCTTTCTAACCTCACCCTCCATTTGCTTTGGCGGCTGATTCACCTTGCTTCCTAGCCCCCCTGGCCAAACCTCCATTCTTCCTTGGGACTGGGGTAAGGTTGAGAGGGGTAGGGGGAAGGTGAGGGGTGGTTGAGAGCCCCTCCTGGGGACTCAGGTTTCTGGGAGGGGAGTTGTGTCTCTATTACCTTTTTACCTTGTGTATTTCTGTCTATATCTGTATATACTGTAACTATCTGCTTGTAAATTGTGCCAGCTGTAAATATAAGCTTCATTCATATTTCCAGAGCCGGCTGAGTCTAGTCTGGGTGATTTCTAAAGTGTGTGGGGGGGCAGGGGACACCCAAACCATCACACCGTGCAGTGCCTGTGCTGGAATTGGGCTGGGCATTGGCTGTGCTCTTCACGCCTAGGCAGTGGTAGGTCGGCTCTGTGTCTTGGAAGGGTATAAATATTGGGGTACTTCCCACCTTGGGGTGCCCGCCTTAGAATTGTCTCCCACCTGCATAGTTCCTGCAGAAAAAGTCCCCTGGCACTCCAAAGGACAAGCTCCTGAGGGACAGGACCGTCCCTGCTTTGGACGGCTTCCCACCATAAGCATTGCCTTTATGCAGGCTTGATAGGCCTTAAGGGGACAAGCCTCTGGAGCGCCCTTTCAGCCAGCCTGGCTCACCTGTGAGTAAACTTTAGGCTCAGCCTGATTAATAGTGGGGAATGCTATATTTGGTAGCTTAGCCTTTTCCAACTCCTGACTTCCAAAATAGTCAAATTTACCTATGGTATCCTTGTAGATCTTCTCAATCTAACTGAACCTGCTAATTAAAACTGAATTAATTTCCGTATATAGTTTTGGGGGTGGGTTTTTGGGAAAATAAAACAATTCTATTTCCATATACTCCTGACTCAGCCACATTAATTCCCTGCCTCCACAACACCCTCTCTAGATAACCTTTTAAAGTCAAGGTTGTTCTTTATATTTACTTTAATAAAAATACTTCTTCAAAGTCAATGGCATCTCACTGACCAGGAGCTACTAAGAGTTTTCACTGATGTCTCCTGGCACTTGGCAGTATGATGTGAGATGAAGGAATCCATAGTAACCATGGAAAAGTCTCAAACTATTTCAGCTTTCTCAGAAATGACAAGGTATGCTTGTAGACAACTTACAGGGGGGAAACCTCTAACTGAATTATTCTTGCTGTCCCCTGAAGTCAAATCCAAGCCCATCAGAGAATCTTTAAATAAATAAATAAATCATAGAATCATAGAATCATCCAGGTTGGAAGAGACCTCCAAGCTCATCCAGTCCAACCTAGCACCCAGCCCTATCCAGTCATCTAGACCATGGCACTAAATGCCTCGTCCAGTCTTTTGTTGAACACCTAATAAATCACTGTCGGTCTTGGGCTTTTTCTTTTAAATCTAAGAGATCAACCATTTGGGATCCTTTTGAAAATTAGATGCATCATGCTTGCAACATTACTCACATGAGGAGGAAAATGTCTCCTGTCTTAATGAGTACTTAAATGAGTAAGAACAGATGTTACTTTAAAAAATAAGTAAGCAGCTTCAGGGTGTGGTGCATGTAAGCAAGGCGGGGGGGGGGAGGAAATAACAGTTATGACAAACAAGAGATGGGTATGAATCACTGAAAGTTTTGTGATAGCAATGCAGATGGCATAAGCAAGAATTTGAAGCTTCCAGAAGAGGCAAGCAAAGAATAATTATCAGCATTTTATGATTTCAAAGTAATTCATCAATATTTCTCTCTCCTGTACTGTTTCTGAAGCAACCAAACCACATCAAGAACAAGTGGAGTGACTGTCCCTTTAAAGAATCATGATGATAGCCGAGATAGACTGTGCCTTCTTTCTGAAACAGTTGCTAGTTTTCATCTTTGAGTTGAGCAAAGCCTAAGGAAATTCTCAGTTTTGAGAATCGTTATCTTTTCAGTCTGTGTAGTTATAGCCACTGCTTTGCTCAAGGGCTGGCTGTTAGTTCTACACTGTGCAACCTTGCGTGGAGTCCAGAGTAGATGTGACACACTGCATAATTCAGAAATGTCTCTCTCTATTTTTTGGTCTTAAACTTCAGTCCTTGCAATCATGTGATTAGGGGTGAGTCTCTAGGGCTGCTTTGATTTTTTACTTCCCTTCATTACAATCCTTCATTGTCATGGTTTCAGAGAAAGAGTTGAAAACAGGAACCATGACTGTTAAACACAGAACCAAATAAATCAAAACACACTTATAAAGATCTTATTAATTCTAAGACCAGGATTTTTTTTTTTTTTTGATCCAATACTTATTCAGTGATTAGAATGAAGTTTATCCTGAGCAGCCTGTTCTGACTGACCCTGCATTAGCAGGGCAGTGGGACTAGATGGTTTCTGACCTCTGTGTTTGCAATGTCAGACACTTGATTTAAAGGGGTTCATCTTATAAACAATAAAAAGATCTACTGTTTTATGCTGCTATGTGCTGATCACTTGCTGCATCGTGTGCTATGAGTGTGCTCAAACATACTCTCCTTCATGGACTTACAAAGACACATATGTTCCTTGCTCTTACCTCGTCTACTCAAATAATGATGGGGGATTTTACCAGGAAGACTCAGAGTGTTTTTTTAGAAGATAATCATCACATGGAGAAATGTTTTGTTAAATGTTAAATACCTCTAGGAAGCACACTTGAGATTGTAATGTAGCCACGGAGCACAAAAGAAAGAAAATCTTATTTATATATGATCAAAAAAAAAAAAAATCACTAGAAGTTGTCACAATATGTTCAATATACTGAGTGCCTATCGAATAAATCCTGCAGGTGAGAGACCACTAGGTCCAGTTAAAAAAACCAAAACCTTGGAGTTCACTATCCATAGGTATCATACTAAATGCCAAGTCAATAGTTGGAGAGAACAGCGATGCATTAATTGACATTTCCACCACTCTTTTTACAGAAATCCTAAGCTATCACAACACTTCCCTTGTAGGTAGATATTTTCTGTTCATAAACTAGCTGAGTGCTGAAGACATGTTAATGAAGTATTGTTCTGCCAGAATTACATGCCTCAGGAATGAATGGCTCGCAGGGAGGGGTGAGCAGTACTGTGAGGGACTTTTTACACTTGCTGATCATCTTTAATAAATGTATTTTACCCATTTTGCCATTCAAAACCAAGAACACTATTTCAAAACCTCAGGTTCCACTGAATAACACAGAGAAGGAAAGGTCACAATTTGAGACCAAATGTCAGTATCTTTCAGCATTTTCACTAGTTATCTTCATCTGAAAAGCTACTCAAAGAGTTTAACACAGCTGCTTGCATTATTATTAGTTATTTTCTTGCTATGTAAGCTTAAATGTTCATTGAAGTTGGCTAAATGTACATGGCTAAAGGAAACATTATTTAGTTTATGGATGAGTATTTGCAAATGAATGTGTATCTGAGACATCAAAACTAACATTTCCCTGATGTATTGTGCTGTGCTGTGCAGTGTTTCAATGTTGAATGCATACAAAAACCATTTAGGTGATGCCTCAGCAGCAGCAAGTCTGGCTGCAAATGCTGCATTTGCTGAGCTTTCCAATAAACTTTTCATATTTAGCATCTGGGACTGCATCAACTTGAGCTGGTTCTTCCAACAGCAATCCCACAATGTGAATACAGTAACCTTTTTGAAAACCATCATCTGTCAACTGGTAGTTTTTTTTCCCCTGGTGCATCTAACATACCCACATAGAGAGTTTTACAGAATTACATCTTCCTAATTTGCCACTCACCGAGTGAGAGTGTTCACACCTTACCACTTCAACAAATAAACACAACAGCTCTTCTAACTGCAAGCATGGCTTCATTGCTGTAAGCTGCTTAAGCTCTCTTTCTGTGTCCTTTTTTGGGGGAAAACAAAGTAGCATAAATGAACAAGGACCACAGCATTAAACAGAGCAGCCAACATTTGTCTCCTGTCTATTCATATTAATCAAGTGTTAACAATGGATTTGTAGTAAATATTTATGGAATGCTTTCTCTTGCATCCTGGGAACACACTGTAATTCTGAACACATGGCTGAAATCCAGATGTTTCTTTCAGACACAGTAACATACTATTAAACAATTCTCCAATGTTTGTATCTATAGAGAAAATTAAGTTTTGTTTCTCTTAACCAAGAAGAACTAATAATAATTTGTTGTTAATAATCACTGCCAGTTATATTCTACAAATATTTAATTTTCTGTGTAAATGCAGCTGTAGAATCTCTGTAAGTTTGCTATTCCTTCCACTTTTACAATACATTTGTTTATATTTCTGGCCTGTTGACCATCTGAACACACAGATTTTTATTGTACTACTGGCCAGCTTCATAAAGAAGCATAAGCACTATTCCCAAGAATCATTCTGCATTTTACCTGGTGACTGTTCCACACGAACCACAGAAACAGGCCAAAGAATGACACCTCTCCTGACTTCCCTCCACAGATACTGACATATCCCTTCTACCCCTTCTACTTCTAATTTCCGTGGCTGTTTTGAGGGAACTTTCATTACAAAGCCTTGAAACATGCTTCTCAACCATCCTACATCCAAGTGGTGAAGACATCAGCGATGAGAAACTGCAGTGATATCAAGCTAGCTGAGTACTCCTGAAGGATTTTGGGAGCAGCACTGAAGCAACATACAGAAAAGGATAAAAGACAGTATACTTTATCACTCTGATTTCTTACTTAACTAGTTAGCAACTGATGTTCCTGTTATTTTCTCTAGAATGAATTTCCTGCAGAGCAATTAGGTTTAAACCAAGGTGGATACATTCTAATTGTTAAAACCTCTTATTCAGGGCAGGAAGGAAATGGGATGATCTCCAGACATCTGTGTGAGTCATAGCATGCTAACGAAAGACAGATGGGCATGCTTATTTGGCAAGACTTTTTAAACTTCTCATTTGGTGTAACTATTCTTTCAGCCTTTGCCTTAATTACATTGTCATGAGGTGAAAAAAAGCAGCAGGTATCAGGATGTTCGAGTTAGACTTTCCCTGATTTGTACAACTGTAAACAGATAAATATTTCAGAATTCCATAGGTTAAGATCAGGTAAAGACAATGACTTCCATAAACCCTTCCTTAGGAATCTGTTTCCCTGAGTCACATTTTTAAAACATTATCTTGAGGAGGGGACTAGAAAAGCCTGGAGTCAGTGATGTTAGTACTGAAAATCTACTAAAAGCTCATCTGTTGTTGTAGCTTCAAATATCCTTTTATTATGCTCTCACTAGCCACAGCGGAATCAACCCACTAGAAAACCATGCTTGCATGGAAGAGCTGGAAGTACAGCAATAAGGTTTAGATTTTCCACGAAGGAAAAGAAAATCAGAGCAATTCCACTGTACTGGAAATGAGCTGCTGTTGCTCAATCCTGCGTCTAGCATCACGTTTTCAGCTGGCCAATACTACCAAGAAGCTAGGCTGTTACCTAATATTCTGTTATCTAAGAGCAGCCTTTTTGTGTTCTGCCCAGTGCGCTGCACGCTTCTCCCAGAAACACAAAAGCATCTGAGCTTCTGTTCAAGAGAAGTTGTATCACACAACCATGAGTCCATTAAGCAACAGATTGCTTCAGGGAAGGGAAGGGAAGGGAAGGGAAGGGAAGGGAAAGGAATCTGGTTGGAGTGAGAGCAGGGAAAGGAAGGGAAGGGAAAGGAATTTGGTTGGAGAGCTTTGCCATACTGCAGCAGTGAAACAAAGTGTACCCTGGCAAGACCTTCTGTGACAGGGTTATTGATTTGGACTTCACTGAGTGTACAGTCTTAAATGTAAGGTCCATGAATTCCAGTTACCTGATCTTTTTTTTTAAGCCTGTATGAATAAATAAATCATAATCCCCTAAAAGTTTAGCAGCAGTTCTCATTGCTAAATCAGAATCCAGTCAAACAGTGTAGTAGTCCAGGTTTTTGCTAGTTACAAGCCTCTTGAAGACTTATACTGATAGAAAATGGAAGTCTCACAGTTGCATAAAGAAAAAATTCTCCTTTCAAGGGAATAAACCAGTGCTTGGCGTTGTACCGTTCAGCAGACCTTTAGTCAGTACCAGCTGACTTGGACTCTGCCAATATTCACTCCTGACTGAGGTTTTGAATTTTTGCTCTGAAGTCTTCTTCTAAATCCAGAGCATGCAGAAATCCTGTGGGAAGTTAGATCGTCCATGCTGTCAGGAGAACGTGTACTCAGAAGTTGCTCTCTTGCTGAGTGAAGCTCTCTGGAGGAAGGGGGAAAGTTCAGTCTTTGTTCAGCCAGAGAGTTCAGACTCTTCTACAGATGTAGCTGGGAGCTGTGCACTGCCCCACACCCTGCCCGGCACAGCTGCATCTGGCCTAAGCAGGCAGCCAGGGTCTGCCAGGGTGTGGAGCAGGAGCACAGAAGACACTGATGACTAACGCTCACTACTCACACCCTTGCAATTACTTTCAGTTTGGCTTAGATGCCCTTTCATGCTATTTTATATTGTCATACACTCAATCACTTTGAGAGGGTAATTTTTTCTGATATGTTTTCTTACTTAGCATTTGATCTTTTGACAAAAGTCAGGGTTTGGACCCCAGCAGGCAGTTCTAGGACAGATAAGCTGGTCATGGGCACAAAAGCCACTTTGTATCAGATTAGTATCTTATCCTCTCTATTTCTTATGCAGAGCCCAGCCTTGTTCTCTTATGCACAGAGAAATAATTTTTGTGCCTCTATTTTCTTCTGTATTTTTCTGCTGGGACACAAACTTATTCAGAACAAGCAGACAAGCTCAGGAGGCAATACAGAACCAACTCTTGCTACCTACCCTGCAGGGCCCCTTTGCACTTCACTGTATGACCAGCCCTGGCATGGAGGGACCACAAAGGCCAATCTTCTTCTCACAACTGCATCTTCAGTCAAGGGCCTTTTATTTTTTTTCCTCCTTTTCCCAAGGAATATTTCCTGCTAGGACAAACTCTGGACTGCACCTTTCTACTGATTCCAAAAGTTTAGCTTCCTGTGGTCTTCTGCATCTTCAAGATTTGTTACAAGAAATAGCAGCTCTGTCAGGTGTGAGTATATCTCTACAAATTGGTTATCTACAATGGTCCTGGCTAACATCTGCTGAAGGATATACCTCTTCACAAGTGCAGCAGATGGTGTTACAGACTTTTATCTGTCCTTTGCACCTCTGTAGCCACCTACATGCAAATGCTTGATAAAGTTGTAAGACTCAGGGGAGGCAAAATGTGATTGCCTGCCCTATTTATAAGCCTATTATTCTCCAAATGAAACTAATGTACATGCAGGTGTTCTGTTCTCAGAAAGCCACAATCATTATGAGGCACAATTCAAAGATGAATAATTAACCTATTTTACTGTATCATATTTCAGGCAAAACAAGGCTACAAAGAGGAAATAGATCCCAAGAAAATACATAAACCCTACTGAAACAAAAACTCACTTCCAGTTTCATTCTGATGCTTCTGCTGGAAGCTTTCTTCTGGAAGCTTCTGCTGCCTTGAGTAAATCTGGTACGCATCTCCCTTCACTTGAAGAGCACTGCTTTCAGAAATAAAACTCTTGCTTTGGCTACAGCTCACTCTTTGTGTGCTTATTTTAACATTTTATGACAATTATGTCAAAAGGTAGTCTTTATGCCTACCTCTGCAATTAGAAAGAAAGCCTCCTATATACATTTTCTTCTTATTTGAGTAGCTAGACTCCTTACCTAATAAACACAACTTCAAATTTTGAACATCTGTGACTATATTTACCTCAAAGATCAGATGTGCTACCTAACAGGACCACAACATGCTTTGATTCCTGGTCACTCTGATGATGTGCCCTCCTGAAAAATCCTGCATCTCTCTCCCAGGACGGATGTGTATCTGAGGCTTCATTTGACTCAATACCAGGATGGTACATTGCAATGGGTTGATGCAAGGGCTAACCTAAGGGATGGGAATTAGTCCCAGGCTCCCTTGGGAGACTGCTGAAGGAAAATTTTATCTCTTTGAGAAGTTGCTCCTATTGCTTATCAAGAAGTGCATGTTTTCATAACAATTCCCCTGTGTTTGTATTGTGGATACCCCTGGTTTCCCAAATACAGATAGCAAGACTAACAAGACATAATTTGAACTTGCCTTTTTTTCCTAGGAACACTAGAAGCAAAGCCTTTGCACTCCATCTATTACATATTAAACAATAAGAGAGAAAAGTGCTTATGAACCTTAAGGGTAGTACCTTCTGCTAGTGCCTTCTCTGGACTGTTTTCATTCCTGTTGCCATTGCTCTAAGTTTCCTCAAGCTTGCTTTGGCTTTGGAGGCAAGGTGTCAGGATGCTACCTTAGTCCAGCATGAGGGCTAGCTTCTTTCCCCAGCTCCTCAAGGACCAAGTGCCATGTTCAAATATCTTTCAAAGTCTTCTTCCATCGTGTTCTTTAATTCAAATAAATGCTGACCTTGAATTTTTCTTCCTGATCTTCCTTGTGACAACAGAGGCCACTTTTACTCACCTATCAGCAGGAACCCTCCTTCAGCCCTATCCTCCTCTGAGATGTACTGAAGCAACCAGTCAGGTGCTTTGAACAACTGCAGTGTTAAAAGCAAAACAATTAGTTTAAACACTATGCTAAACCTATAGAATTAATTAGAGAATTATAATCAACACAAAAAGCCACACTTAAGATGACTGTTTTCATAGGTGCTAGAGATAACAAAGCCAAAATTACAGATATTCTAGCACAGAATTAGAATAGAATAAAATAGAATCAACCAGGTTGGAAGAGACCTCCAAGATCAGCCAGTCCAACCTAGCACCCAGCCCTAGCCAGTCAATTAGACCATGGCACTAAGTGCCTGTGATGGTTTGNCCAGCCAGCAGCCTCAGCTTCTCCCCAGCAGGCAAAGCTCCCCAGTGAAGAGAAGAAGCAAGTGCAGTAATCTTTGTTTTGCCTTTCTTCTTTGCACATCCCAGCAAGACTGTGAGGGAAGTAGACCTCACCATTGTTTTCATTTTACAGCCTATCATCTAGTCCTTCTCACCAAAACATGATAGCTAGGCTCAAACTAGCACAGTGCCCCATCCAGTCTTCTCTTGAACACCTCCAGGGACGGTGACTCCACCACCTCCCTGGGCAGCCCATTCCAATGCCAATCACTCTCTCTGGGAAGAACTTCCTCCTAACATCCAGCCTAGACTTCCCCCGGCACAACTTGAGGCTGTGTCCCCTTGTCCTGTTGCTGATTGCCTGGCAGAAGAGACCAACCCCCACCTGGCTACAACCTCCCTTCAGGTAGTTGTAGAGAGCAATGAGGTCAGCCCTGAGCCTCCTCTTCTCCAGGCTAAACACCCCCAGCTCCCTCAGCCTCTCCTCATAGGGTTTGTGTTCCAGGCCCCTCACCAGCCTTGTTGCTCTAATTAATAAGAGACACAGAAACAAACCAACCAAGTTCTAGGAGGCTGGCCTTAGAGCTAAAGATCTAAACATCTTTTGTCTTTAAGGCAAACATTTTGTAACCAACTGTTATTTGGGACTAACTTTGCTAGTAAGTTTCACAACAATTTAAGAGCAAAGGTGCAAAGGCCTGAGGCTGGAATTGCCTTGTTGTTTTTAGAATCCCTTTTTCATACAGCATTTAGTCAAAAGATTTCAAGTCCAGTGGGGGGAAAAAAAAATCTAAATTTTCAGCTTCAGTTGTTCACAGCACAAACTATGCTGACCTTTTCCAGACAATTACATAAATCAGCAATGATAAGCTGTAGGGATCCCTATTAAAATACAGCCCAAGGCTTTTATATGTGTGCATGCCTTCTTCTTGGCCCACAGTTACTAGCTACACTGAAAAAAAGTTTTATGGAAAAAGAAACCCCAACAGACCTGCTAAATTCCAACAGAAATTATCTTCCAAATATGAATGGCTAGCACAACCACAGCTGAATACAGGATTTGCTTAATTCACCAGAGATGGTCTGAGACATCTTTTATCCTTTATACTCAACTCAATCTAGGCACACTAGCAAAACCCCATTAATCTGTTTTGTGAGTCATAGGCATCTTTGTTCTGTGCACTTTGCTGACAGTTTCCTTTATCTGAGGGTGGAAAATGTGCTCTAAACAAAATTTCAACTCGTGTGTAATTTCTTTCTGGCACAGCACATTTGCCCTGCCCAATAGATTGTGCTTTCCTTTACCACATACTGCTACAGCTGAAATCAGCTGAAAATGTTGAGCAGGAAATCCCTTAATGTGAATCACAGAGTTGTACTAGAATAGAATAGAATAGAATAGAATAGAATCAACCAGTTTGAAGAGACCTCCAAGCTCATCCAGTCCAACCTAGCACCCAGCCCTATCCAGTCATCTAGACCATGGCACTAAGTGCCTCATCCAGTCTTTTGTTGAACACCTCCAGGGACTGTGACTCTACCACCTCCTTGGGCAGCCCATTCCAATGGCATCCAAATGAATTCCATGTGATCCATTCCTACTGGAAAATGAATAATAATAACTCATAATTTTATATTAATCCTAGCAAAGCATGAACTTCTCCCACAGAGTGTTGTATTAACCTGTCTGATTCCTCCTTTTGGAAAGAACATTCTCAGGGTTAAGAGGTTACTTTAGTCTCCACATATATTCAGTCATTTCCTTCTCTATCATATCTATATTGAGTAGTCTCGAAAGACGATCTAGGTTACAGCTTCCCAGAAATCCTGTTGCTCTATGCTCTGCCCAATGTTGATCCCATTCTCCTCTCCTCAGTCTTTACAAAGAAATGGAAGTCAGTACCTTTGTGCGGGGTCGGGAAAGCCAAGAGACAACTCAACATAAGATAGCTTCAAGGCGTTCCAAAGCTTTATTGAGAGCATCAGGGTTCAAGTTACAGAGCACATCTTCTTTTAGTCAGGGTGAGCAAAAGTGAACACATCCAGCATGCAATGCAGTGCTAAGGATTGAAATTTGCATATTCCTCCCACCTATAGTATCAATCAGGACTCACTTCCCTCCTATCCTGGACACAGTCCCACAGAAGCTGTTTATCAGAAGGCTCAAGGACACATTCCTTTGAGCTTCTTCACACACAGCGCTGTGGTTTACTGCAGTTCCAATACTCAGACCTCACATCCAAGGCTTGATTGTACAAGCTTCTAGGGGCTCGTGCCCCCTCTCCTTCAGCCAGTTCCCAACACCTTTGGTAACTTGGTTTTTAGCATCCAGGCTAGAGAGTGGTATTTTTTAAAAGGGACGACCAATCTAATGTTTCCTTGTCGCATCACCCACACGTTGATTGCATTTGGGAAATAAGGTATGCTGGGCTTTTGGTAGCAGACAGCACCTTTCTATGAAGAGCAAGGGCAATCTCTCCTCCAGATTGGAGGAGATCAGATTTCAGTTAACTGCTGCTCCTCTCAACTTCTCTAGCAGGAGCTGACATTTCTGAGACATTCTCCAAATAGTGTCTGAGGGCAGCAACACAAATGAATTAATATTTTATTTGTTTTTCAAACAGACTGGAAGATGCAATCAGTAATGCATGCATAGCCACACCAAAATGCATCTGCCTCTTTTTGCAGTAATAGTCCTACTTCAGCTTCTGAAACAACATACTTTTCTGGTGCCATGGTTTGGGTGTTCCCCACCACACTCTGAAATCACCCAGACTAGATTCAGCTGGTTCTGGAAATTGAATGAAGCTTGTATTTACAGCTAGCACTATTTACAAGCAGGTATTTACAGTATATACAGTTATAGACAGAAATAGACAAGGTAAAAGGTACTACAGAAACAGAATCCCAGAAACCTGAGTCCCCAGGAGGCTCCCAACCACCCCTTCACCTTCCCCCTCTCCCTCTCAACCTTACCCCAGTCCCAAGGAAGAATGGAGTTTCGGCCAGGGGGTAGGAAGCAAAGTGGATCAGTCAAACGGAGGGTGAGGTTAGAGAGCGAGAGTGTACAGCTCAGCCAGTTCCCCAGCAGAAGTGCCTTTATGTTCTGTTTCTTCTTCTTGTATCTCTCAGCAAGCCTATGAGGGAAGTAGACATCACCATTGTTTTCCTTTCACAGCCTGTAATCCAGTTCTCACCAAAACATTCTAGCTAGCTTCAAACTAGCACATCTGGGTGTGTAGTTAATGATTTTCTTCCTCTCTTCCATTCTCTACTAAGGAATGTTTCAGAGCTCTTAAATAGCTCTGTCCAAGAATAATGTGGCTGAGTAAATTAAGGGTCTGCAAGCCAGATTCCTGAGAATTTGACCAAGCAATCGAATGTTGGTTTTTACTTTTCCATATGATAAATGCTTGAACAAGAATGTAAACTTAAACTCGTAGTATCCTGGTCTTAAATGGTACTATCTGAATAACAGATTTTCTATAGATAGCAGATTGGTTGTGTGTATCAGCTTCAGCTGCTATACTTGTAAAATCCTTTATATCATTATCCACCTGCTGATAGCAGGGCAGAAGAGAATTTATGGTATGCTGGGAACTACACTAGTAATTAAATATAGCTGGAAACTCACAGGTACTGGAAATACGCTAAATGAAGAGGCAAAAGATGAGAATGCCATTAATTTTCTGCACAAATAGATGCTGACTATCCTAAAGAGCTGTATTAGAAGTTAAAAGGAGTTATGTAAAAAGGTAAAAGGAGTTACATAAATTATTATTTGTAAATTAAGATGAATAGGCATGTGCAAAAACAGCACAAACATGATATTCAGCTGCTGCCAAGTGAGGACAATAAACCAGCAGAACTGGTGTGCTGAGCTGATGTTTTCTTTAAATCCCATTGTGTCAAGTTTCAAAAGTTCACTGCAAAAGCGCTGGGCCACAACAGAAGTTGTCAGGTCTGATGCATGTTTGCCCAGTGCTTCACCCTCCTCACGCATTCTCTCCCACCCAGCATTACTTCTGAAGCAGAAAATTCATTACCATAACACAAATAGATAAGCAAAACTCCATTTTCCTTCTCATTAGACACCTTTGGGATGGGAATACTAAGGCTGATGAGTAGAGTTAATGCAGCAGAATAAAATACCATGAATCAGTGGGTTTTCAGCTATGTTTAAGATGGTAAGGAAGAGTTTCTTCTGTGTGCTTCTTCTCAGTGCAGTCTTCATCAGCACAGAAAAGGAGGAGAGAATGGGCAAAGAAGCTTGTAGAGAGTGGTTGGTAAAGGGTGGAGACATCATTTGTATAAAGTTAAGCTTCTGGAATTCAATGGGTTGTTGGTTGCTGTGTCAGAGAAACAATATGCTGTAAACATCTGCCTTTTTCTGGCGGTGTCAGTTTTGTGCTGTCTAATCCCTTGAGCACTGGAACGCAGCAAGACAGAGCTGAGGGTGAGTGTGCTACATACTGTGATAAATGCACAAGCTCTGTGAAGATGTTGCAACAAAACTTTGGTCAGTTTTTCAGCTGTGTCACCTTCAGAAGCAAAGGCTGAAACGTAGCCTCCCTGGTTCTGTATCCTAGAAAACAGAATTACTTTTATGCCACTCTTGGTCTGCTCAAGTCATCCATGGCACCTGCATTAGCTACACCCAAGGACTGTATCTGAAATATTCAAGCATGTAAAAAAAAAAAAGAGAGTCAAAGTTTGAAGTTTCAAAGATGTCAGTTCACTTGTAGAGTTATGGAAAGAAACAAGAGGAAGAAAGTCTGATGTTTTCAAGATCACAAACCAGCAACATAAATAGAAATCTTGACTACTAATCTCCCTCTTTGTACCCGTAAAAGAATATGATATTTGNAGAGGGAGAGGGGGAAGGTGAAGGGGCGGTTGGGAGCCCCTCCTGGGGACTCAGGTTTCTGGGAGGGGAATTATGTTTGTATTACTTTTTTTTTTCCCTTGTCTATTTCTGTCTATAACTGTATATACTGTAAGTATCTGCTTGTAAATTGTGCCAGCTGTAAATATAAGCTTCATTCAAATTTCCAGAGCCGACTGAGTCTAGTCTGGGTGATTTCTAAAAGTGTGGGGGGGCGGGGGGACACCCAAACCATCACAGCCCCAAATGTGGAAAGTCCTTCTTTTCAAACCTTTACACACACCAGCAATCATTTTCTGCTTTCTGTACTCTAATACAAAGACAGTGGCACTCTGTGTGACTTGGCAACTTTTAATTATAGAAGAACAGCTTATTCCCTGTAGCCACAACTCCTCATAGGATATTCACAGAGAGAAACTAAACGCATCTTTCTCTACTATTCTGTTAAAGTTCATCTAAACCATGGGCCACAGCTGTCCCTAGTGTCCTATTACACGGTAGGCTCCTGTAGGAACCCATGCTAGCAGGATGCATCTGGAGGAAGGGGATTGAGATGGCCAATGTATATATAACTGTCACTAAAGCACAGAAATGCACACATAGTTCTTTCTAGTGATCAGGAAGAAAGACAGTACAGATTTAGGTAGTATTTTGTAAACTTAAAAAGGTTCCCCCTGGCATATATATCAGCAGTTGTCAATCAGAACAGGCAGAAATACCCTGGGCAAACCCATATACTTTACCTCTCTTCTGACATATTATATAATCAATATTATATGTTCTGCTTTCTTAGCTGTTTTTTTAATGCTGAAGTCTGTCAATACACTCAACACAGTGCAGACAAAAGTGTAACAAACCACCATAAGGGTTAGGATTTCACCTGGTTTTGTACAGAAATGAAATACAATGTAGGCAGTAGCAATGCAAAACCTCATCTATACACACATTCATGCTTTTCATCCCTCCCCATCTGATACTGTTGTGTAGTTTTAGCTTCTTTTAAATATTGGTAAGCATAAAACTTCAAATTCTACACTGCAAGGGTGTGGGGGAACTGTCTCCACACGAGTCTTAGCATGGCTTCCTCTCTGACTGCACAAGTACTAGACATAGCTGGGGGTGCCTGAAACTAAGGCCATGATGACTCCTTTGATGGCTCCCTTCTAAACATCTCAGCAGACAGCAAAGGCAAGCTTAAGCAACTTTTCCAATTACTCAGATGCAGAAGAAGGAGATAAGGCAGGAAAATGGAACTGTGTATGAGGGAAAGGAGGTGAAGCAGTCACAGCAAAGGCCATCAATAATTGTTTTGAGATTTTGAATATGGAAACATCTAGCCCTGTACCTGATGATTTGGCCCTATCAGGACCAGAGAAAACTTCCTTCAATTTCTCCCTCCACTCCCTGCCCAGAAAAAGCAGAAGGATGTGCTCTCCTTTGTTTAAGCTTTCTGATCATACTCTGGGCATTAGGAAAAAGCAGTGTAAAAACAAAGGAGTCAGAGAAATGACTGTGGGAATGACAAATGCATGAGCTGTTTTTCCCAAGCGACACTTGCTTGCTGCATATCTTCCGTTCTGTGGAAAAGTCATTCACAGCTACTATTCCCAAGGCAGATACAGTTATGCTAGCTTGTTTTATGAACTCAAACTTAATGTGCTCAAATGGAAGATATTGCATTGTTTGACTGCTCTTAAACTACAGAGACAGGAAAAGAGGGCGTTCCAGCTGCGTGGTTTGTATTTCACAGCCATTCTTTGAAATTTTGACTCGAATTTCTTTTATTTTCTTTTTCCCCCCTGTTTTTACTGCATTTTGCAATGCAGTAAAAACAAAAAGGACAATGAAGAGCATACATATAGTCAGCTGCACTTCTCTGCCTTCTGCACATTCTCAATGGTGTTGTTAATGTTCTTGCTTAGAATTACATTGGAATGGGCTGCCCAGGGAGGTGGTGGAGTCACCGTCCCTGGAGGTGTTCAAGAAAAGCCTGGATGAGGCACTTAGTGCCATGGTCTGGTTGACTGGCTAGAGCTGGGTGCTAGGTTGGACTGGATGAGCTTGGAGGTCTCTTCCAACCTGGTTGATTCGATTCCATTCTATTCTATTCTATTCTATTCTATTCTATTCTATTCTATTCTATTCTATTCTATTCCATTCCATTCCATTCCATTCCATTCTATTCTCCATATCCCAGCATTTCCAACAAAATCACATCTAAAGAAGTACCTTTTCCTTCATAAGATGTTCTTTAAGGAAATTATAAAAGAGAACTTGAGTTATTTAGGCTTAATTATTTCGGCTTACTAAGTGCCTTTCTGTTATATGTGCTTCTCTTCTGTGAAGGCAAAAAGACAGGGAGGTTGTGGATGCTTCCTCCCTGGAGGCGTTTAAAGCCAGGCTGGATGAGGCCTTGAGCAGCCTGCTCTAGTGGGAGGTGTCCCTGCCTATGGTGGGGGGTTGGAGCTGGATGATCCTTGAGGTCCCTTCCAACCTAAACCATTCTATGATTCTATGATTCTATGAAAATAGAGAATTGGAGGAAAAATTATTTCTATCGCTCGTATGGAAAAAACTCAGCCCTGCTCCTGCCCTTCAACTGACTTTAAATCATCAGTTTAAATAAAAAAAAATTAAAAACAACAATCTAGAAAGTCTAAGTATAAATAAACCAATTTATTTGTGAAATATATGTTCACTCTAAATGGAAACATGGAATTTAAACTGCTTTTGGTTTCTTCTCAGCTGGACCATGACATCTCTATCAGCAACTCATCAACTTCTTGCTTTTATGTCACCCTGGCAAATATCTAGGCCTCCTCAGCATTACAGTCTGTACAGGCAGCTGCAAGGCAAAGGATACAAACAACTGTTTGGGGACAAATCTTTGGGGACCCAAACTGAGGAAATCAACTTTCTTCACCAAAAAAATATGTATGAGGACAGCCATGCATTTCTGTGACACAATCCAATGGACTGATGAGGGAGCCTAGTGAGCTGGCTAATTGGCACTGAGTACAAAGACACAGACTGTCACCTGCTTTAAAATAAATTACAAGATAAACTGCAAGACAGATGCTAAAGCAGGACATCCACTCTAATGCCAGAAATACTTCTTTAAAGCATAATTTTAAAGTTTTCAAAGGGAAATAAAAACAATGATGTGCTGGTTTGAGGCGAATTGAAATATTTTAATGAGAGAAATTAAAGCATTGGTTGTAAAAAGAAAATAATGATGATATCTATATCATTCCTTGGTTTGCTGAGAGGGATAAAAAAGCCAAAATGTAAACAATTTGTCCCACTCTGGTCTGGGATGCTGCCTCCTTTGTTCTGCTCTAATACCTCTCTGTGATGGTTTGGGTGTTCCCTTGCCCCCCCCCACTTTTAAAAATTACCCAGACTAGACTCAGCTGGCTCTGGAAATTTGAATGAAGCTTATATTTACAGCTAGCACAATGTACAAGCAGATATTTACAGTATATACAGTCATAGACAGAAATAGACAAGGTGAAAAAGGTAATACAAACACAATTCCCCTCCCAGAAACCTGAGTCCCCAGGAGGGGCTCTCAACCACCCCTCACCTTCCCCCTACCCCTCTCAACCTTACCCCAGTCCTAAGGAAGAATGGAGGTTTGGACAAGAGGGTTAAAAAGCAAGGTGAAGCAGCCAAGCAAAAGGAGGGTGAGGTTAGAAAGCAAGATGGAGTCCAGCCAGCAACCTCAGCTTCTCCCCAGCAGGCAAAGCTCCCCAGCGAAGAGAAGAAGCAAGTGACCTAATCTTTGTTTTGCCTTTCTTCTGTATACATCTCAGCAAGACTGTGAGTGAAGTGGACCTCAACATTGTTTCATTTTACAGCCTATCATCTAATTCTTCTCACCAAAACATGCTAGCTAGGCTCAAACTAGCACACTCTCCTCTAACCTTGGCTAACACATAACAAAATAAGTTTTGTTTGTTTGTCTGGGAAGGAAGAGGGAGAGAGAGAGAGTAGCTTTGAGCCCCTTCTGGGCAGTTTTCTTTGTCCAGGAGGGATTTTGGTTTTCTGTATTATTTCTAATTTGTATATAATTGCAAATACTTGTAAATATCTTGTGTCTCTATGCTTGCAAATTTTGCTTTGCTGTAAATACAGCTTCATCTTACTTCCAAGCCCTCTCAGCTGGTTTGGTAATTTCACTGGAGAGGGGGGGAAGTTCCTAACCCACCACAAATGGTTTCTTACTCACCCCTTTAAGCACCCACACATTGAGGAGCATTTGTCTATTTCAATTTGTTTGCTCCTAAGACCATGCATGACTAGCAATGTGTGCAAAATTCAGCATTCCCGTATTTCAAGCATTGAAAGGTTTCTGCTGCTATGATTTTACATTCCTTTGTGTGGCTCTGTTGTTTCAAGGATGGATGGTATCTACTTGTCCTGATGCACAGGCACCAAATTAAGCATCTTTCTATACACACACACACGACTTAGAGACTTGAGCTTAGCTTCTTTGGGTCACTGAGCCCATAGGCAGGCCATGCAAAGATGGAAGCCACTGTATTTCAAACTGCAACTGGGCCTGAAGTGAAAATGAAAAGCCTTTAATAATAGAATCACAGAACGGTTTGGGTTGGAAAGGACCTTAAAGACCACTTAGTTTCAAGCCCTCTGCCATGGTCTCATCCAACCTGGTTGATTCTATTATTCTGTGATTAGGGTAAATGTTAATGCTGTCTAAAGCATACCCAAATCTCTCATACAAATCCCTGCTGCCCACTTCCCAACACTTCCAGTTCTCGCAATGTAAGAGGATGAAAGAGGATACATTCCACTAGATCAGGTTCCACCAGACTATTCCTTGTCCTGTTACTAAAGAGACCCTCCACATCTTTCCTCTAGGCCCCCTGTAATTCCAAGTATAACAGTACACTTCATAGTACACTGAAGCAGCTGCTTCCCCTATTCTGCAACACGCGACTAAAATAGCTTATGCCTGTCTTAGGCCATAGATGACTCAAACTGCCAACAGCCTTTCCCTGAGCATCTTAATGAAGGATTCTTATATGTAGATCTAAGCAAGAATACGGAGAAGTTTTTGTTTTATCAGTGCAGCTCAGAAGATTTTACCCTGATGTGATGCATCTAGCATGTATACACAAAATCACGATGAACAAAATGCCTTCACAAATGGCTGCTGAGTTCTTGCCATGTTTGTCAGATCTGATGGCCTCTGCCAAGAATCCAGCTACACCTCACCATGTTTATGAAACTCACCAGTCAGATAAAGGCTGAGCTATAGAAAACAACAAACCATAGAATAATTAGCTCTCATTAAACCTTACCTTTCTTCACTACTCTAAATCTAATCCAAGCTCTCAGCACAGCATATAACCTGGGGCTATCTCCTTGGCTAACCACTGAAATTCCCAAATCCTAGTCATCTTGAAGTTCACACAGCTCGGTGTCAAACTAACTACCCCTCAAAGCAACCAGGCCAACTTGCATCTCTGATGCAGATGGCCTTGTGTCCTGTGCTGCAGGAGGCCCTGGATGAAGGGATCAGAGGGCAGACAAGAAAGCAAGCCCTAGTAGGCCCTTGTTACTCAGGGCTGAACTCTCTAGCCAAAGAAAGGACAGGGAACACATGCAGAGCCATGTACAACAATGAGATATACAGACTGGAGTTTGAAAGGAAGACTTTCAAGAACAGAAGAACAGAGGATTCTTCTGCCTTGTTTTACTTTCTAGCCAATGTCAGTACTCGTAGTATCACAAACAGACTGTGGTAGAAATGAATTATTTGCCCATGCACCTCACTGTCCATTAGCAGAGGCTGTGGCCCTCTTCTTCCAAAAGGCCTCTTCAAGGGACAGAGCAGTGTAGTTTTAACTGCTCCCTAAAGACTTTGCTTTTAGCAAATAAAAATGTATTTGTCTTTCCTTTGTTCCTTTCCACATCTGGAGAGCTCTGCTGTTTCTAGCAAGGTTGAGAGTTCATGGGTAAAAGGGGCAAAAAACTATGCTGAGGCAGAAAAAGACCTACAAGGATCTTACCCCAGAAAAGGAATTGAAGGAAACTGAGAAGACAGCACATTTATCTTCACATCTCACAGATAGTTACATAGACAGCTTTTTAGCTGCTCACATCGCTGAGTTTATTCACGTTTGAACAGTTTCATCAGAGTCTATGTGCTAGTTTGAAGCTAGCTAGCATGTTTTGGTGAAAAGAACTAGATTACAGATTGTGAAAGGAAAACAATGGTGATGTCTACTTCCCTCATAGGCTTGCTGAGATGTATAAGAACAAGAAATAAAAACATAGATAACCACTCTCGCACTTCTGCTGCTGGAGAGCTCTAACCTCACTCCTCTCTGCCATTTCTTTTCCTAATCCACTTTGCTTCCTGACCCCCTTGGCTGAACCTCCATTCTTCCTTGGGACTGGGGTAAGGTTGAGAGGGGTAGGGGGAAGGTGAAGGGGTGATTGAGAGCCCCTCCTGGGGACTCAGGTTTCTGGGAGGGCTGTTGTGTTTCTGTATTACCTTTTACCTTGTCTATTTCTGTCTATATCTGTATATACTGTAAATATCTGCATGTATATTGTGCCAGCTATAAATATAAGCTTCAATCAATTTCCAGAGCCGACTGAGTCTAGTCTGGGTGATTTCTAAAATGTGTGTGGGTGAAGAACACCCAAACCATCAGAGTCTACAACTTCCAACCTTCATCATACTGCTGCAAAAGTTATGTTTTATTTTGGGCTAAACCATAGACTGTGCATATCTTTTAAAGATCCTGGTCTTTAGAAAGAAAAGTCTTGTGGTAACCTTCTCTCCTTCCAAGACATCTCAGATCAGGCAAATGCCCAAGCTGTTTGCAGGGGCACTCTGCTAGAGACTGTGAGCAGGACAGAGAGGGAAAGACCTGCTTGGACAAGCACTGCAGGTTGAGCAGACCAAAGATTGATGCTATTGAAAGAAATGGGTCTCACATTATGCATATTACTCATACAATCAGAAAACCAGCCCCAATGCTACTTTTGTTTTGTTTTGCCTTTACAGACAAGGTAACTTCACATGTGAAAATACAAAGCCTGTCTTTTTAGGTTTTTTTCCTAATTGAAGTTCCACACATAGAAAAGCTGGTAACCACAAATAATGAAACTCATTTTCACAAGGTGTCAGTGAAATCTTCAGACCAAAAGATTGGTAAAATTGCTTTAAAATCCTTACCTGATATTCATGTATCTGGAAAATTAATTAGCCATAAAGTAGCTAGTACCAGGAAACTCTAACCCTGCCACAAGATCAAAGCAAGTGGAAAGCACTAGCTCCAGTACAAAAGAATAATTATCTCACATCTGTTCTAATAGAAGGTTGCTTTTACCTCATCTAGAGAAGATAACTTTGACAAAGACTAATTTTGGAAACAGGAAGCTGCAGGGCCATGATCTGACATGGATGAGATAAGGAGGCTTTCTTTGTTACTTCTGCAATCCAGGGTGGGGAGGGGAGGAGAGGAGGGAGGGGAAATCAACCCAACCACCACCAAAAGAACCCCAATGCGAACGGGTATGATTGGATTAAATAGAGAATTACACAGTACTCTGAGGAGTACCAATTCTTGTTCTTTTTTTGGCACAGAGAAACTTCTTAAATGATGCTTGACAACAGCTATAAAGAAACACTCTGTTAAAGGACATCCTTTGGGCAACATTAGTAATTTCCTGTGTATGTGCACAGAGCTAGATCCACACTGCTGGATTATACAATGCATGTGCATATATTTCATTTTACTTGATGGAATATGGAATAGAATATGTTTGATGGTACAAAGCTGAGTGGAGAAGTGGATGCTTTGGAAGGGAGTGCTATCCTGCAGGAAAACATGGATAACATGGAAGAATGGACTAATAAAAGTTCAGCAAGGATAAGTGTAAGGTCATGCACCTAGGAAAACAATCTAGGAGTGCAGCACAGGCTGCGATCTGCCTGGCTGAGGAACAGCTCTGTAGAAAGGAACCTAGGGGCCCCGGTGGACAGCAAGCTCAGTGTGATTGAACAATGTGCTACTGCAGCAAGGAAAGCCCAACAGGATGCTGGGTTGCATCAGGAAGGGCATCACCAGCACAGATAAAGAAGTCGTTACCCCACTCTGATCAGTGCTTCTCACACTTGGAATACTGTGTTCAGTTTTGATCTTTGTTATACGAAGATGTGGACAAGCTGGAGAGAATCCAGAGAAAGGCTACAAAGATGATCGAAGGACTGGGGAGCCTGATAGGTGAGAAAAGGCTGAGAGAGCTGAGTTTGTTCAGGCTTGAGAAAAGAAAGTTTAGGGGAGACTTTACCACAGCATACCTGTTCCAGTATTTAAAAGGTGGGTACAAAGAAGATGGAGACTCCCTTTTTACAAGGAGTCACATAGAACACATATAGGTACCAGTTACTCCTGGGGACATTCCAACTGGACACAAGTGGAAAGTTTTTTCACAAGAACAACCAGCCATTAGAATGATCTCCCTAGGGAAGTAGTGGATTTCCCAACACTGGATACTTCAGAGATTTAGCTGAAAAGGGTGCTGGGCTTGCTTATCTATGCCATACTTTTGCCCAGAAAGCTTGGACCAGATGATACTTGAGGTCCCTTTCAACTTGCTATTCTATGATTAACTTCTAGGTTTGAAGTCCAGAAAAAAAATAAAAAAGGAAATTGCTAGCAATAATGTAATGTGCATGTACACACCCACCCCCTCCTGCATATTGTATGTTCATTTAAATTAGGTTCTTCACTTCTTTTCTGGGTGGAGAAGTTAATATTCAGTTGCCTATTAAGCCTGTGCTCCATCCTGAAAGTTCAGAAGTTCAGGTTGTGTTCAGGTTGTTATCTAGGAAGGACAGTCCTGTGAGATAATTTAGAGCAAGACTCCTGGCAAGACACCTGCAGAGGCTCTTTGTGATCTCCATGTAACAGAGAAAAGGCTGGACTGTTGAGATTCCTAGTCTGGTCCTTTTGGCTTTTTTTTAATCTCTGCTTCCTCCAGCAGCCTCTTCTTCATGGTTATGATCAAGTCAGTGCCACACTAGTCACTTTCTATATAGAATCATAGAATCAACCAGGTTGGGAGAGATCTCCAAGATCATCCAGCCCAACCTAGCACCCAGCCCTAGCCAGTCAACTAGACCATGGCACTAAGTGCCTCATCCAGGCTTTTCTTGAACACCTCCAGGGACGGTGACTCCACCACCACCCTGGGCAGCCCATTCCAATGGCAATCACTCTCTCTGTGATTCCTCCTAACATCCAGCCTGTATTTCCCTCGGCACAACTTGAGACTGTGTCCCGTTGTCCTGTTGCTGGTTGCCTGGGAGAAGAGACCAACCCCCACCTGGCTACAGCCTCCCTTCAGGTAGTTGTAGACAGCAGTGAGGTCCCCCCTGAGCCTCCTCTTCTCCAGGCTAAACAACCCCAGCTCCCTCAGCCTCTCCTCATAGGGTTTGTGTTCCATCCCCTTCACCAGCCTTGTTGCCCTTCTCTGGACACCTTCCAGCACCTCAACATCTCTCTTGAATTCAGGGGCCCAGAACTGGACACTAATTCCAGTCAGTAATCAGCACATTCTTGGCAAGTGGAAAGTTAGGATTTGGGAGAGGTGTCAAGCGCTTAAACTCTGGATCTTATTTCGTGCGGAAAGCGGAGTCTCCTTTCCGGCACCCTTAATCTGGTGCCTCCCTCTGTTCTCAGGCGGACTGCACGGGAGCGGTGAGGGCTCAGCAGCACACAACATCACGTTCCGAAGCCGTGCTCCTTCTCCAGCTCGCCGAAGCCGGGATGCCTTGACCCGGCCCACAAGGGAAAAGTGGCTCCTGGCCTCAAGCTGACGCCTACCAGCCCACTTTGGCGAACGGTGTCGCTCCACCACGGGCGCGGCAATAGCGGGTAAGGGCCGCCCAGAAGCCGCGCCCTGAGGGCAGCCGCGGAAGCTCCGCCACTCCCTGCGTTTGCAGGCTGAGCGCTGTCCCGCCGCGGGAAAGTCCGCGGCGGAGCAGGGTAGGACAAGCAGCGCTTTTCCTCCCCGCGCGGAGTGGGGAGCGTTCCGGCCTGACAAGCGCAGCCGCCTGGGCGTGTCTGTGCCGTGCACCCAGTCCCGGGGAGCGGCACGGTGCCGCCCTCTGATCGGGCGACTGCTGGGAGCGGCTATCAGGGAGCGGGTGGCGTGTGTGGTGCAGGCAGCCATGCGGCGCTGGAGACTCCTTCCCTTGTTGGTGCTCCTCGCCGTCGTCGTCCCTGCCAGAGGTGAGTAGGGGTGGACGTCGGTCCTGACACAGACTCTCTCTGCCCCGCCGATCTGCGGCCCCGGGGCGGGGGGCCGTGCGCAGCCACTCCGAATGGAGACGGAAGGCTGTCGGTGCAGCGGCTCCAGGGACGAAAGGAGCCCGGGAGAGAGCCGCCTGGGTCTCTGGGTACCGTCTGCCTGTGTCTGTCAGGGACAGATAAACGGCGCTCTTTAACGCCAGCCCTTTTGAGGGCTNGAACTCCTGACTTGTTTTGAATCATTTCGGTCAATACCTGGTATTCCCTCCAGTGGGACCCCCTTGGGTTCAGGAGGGTCCTTGAAAGGGGCTTGTAGGAGGTTTCAGGGCAGCCGAGAGCTTCTGCTTGGAGCTCGGCTTCCATTTTAGGAAAGAGCGGAGTTGACAACAGTTCCAGTGCATCAGATAGCTACTCACCAGAGAGTTTGCTGCCACACGATAGCCTTGTGGTAATAAAATGATTGTGGCCAAGCTGCAAGATACAGCACACCAGTACGTTTTCTGAGAAGCTTCTTATGGCTTCGGTGTATATTAGGGACGATTTTCTTGAATCCTAATCAAAACCGTGTGTATGTAATAGCAGATTGGTATGTGGTGTAAAGGGAGCACTTTGGGCAGGGGAGAAAAGTAGCAAAGTTCCCAGTAACAAGTTTTTTTTCAAGGAACAAAATACCTGAGCCGGATTGTGTACTGCAAACTCATTTCCCGTTTATGTTACTGTTAGGAAACCTTTTGTTTGTTTGTTTTTGTGATGTTAATAAGCACATTTGATACTATTCCCAGGTATTTTATTCCAGGTGCTTTGTAAAAGTAACACCTCAAATCTTAAACATTTGTCTCTTTGCTGTAAAAGAATGAAAAATACCTGTTTCTAGAACTGACTAGAAGCTGTTAAGTACTGCATGCAGGATGCTAGATACGCAGTTTGGTGTCAAGCCTGTTTGAATTAAGTTCTGCTGTGGCCTTATTGTGCTCTTAACTGCTAGGCTAGCAAATCTGAGCTCTTGGAGAAATAGTGCAATTTTACAGTAATTGCTTTTTAAAACTGACAGGTGTTTCAGGCTGCTAACACTCAGATACCACCTTACTATTTACATGGAAACCTTGCTTCACTACTTCTGCAATCAGTCCTCGCAGTCACGGACAGCAAGAGTTTTGGGATGCTCTTAAAATACGGAAGTATTTGCAGTCACTCAAACCCAGTCTTTCTAAACTTCATGCCAAGTAGTTTGAAGATGAAGAGGGAGGGTCTGTCTGGTTTCTGCCTCACCAGAGGGAAGGTGCACAGAAACTGCCTTCTGGGGTTTTACATTGAATTCTGAGAAAAATGATGCTGCACTTCAAACAGTTGGTCCATAAAAAGCTGGTTAACTTCTCTGGGTACTGGTTAATGCCAGTAATACAAATCAAGTAGGATTAGTTTGGGCAGTTTTTCCTTAAGCAAAATGTGTAAGAATTTGAGTACCGTTGGGAATGTCAGCCTGGGGAGGGTGGGGCCCTCAGGGGAATGTCAAATTTGTGGTGGTGCTATCTTAAGAAGAAGGCAAAACCTGACTTACATACTTCTGGAAATTTCAGCTTCACTGCTGTTAGGTTGTCTGTAGTCTGAATTTACAAAACTGCGGCGGGAAGTGTCTTATAAAGCAGTTCAGCAGCTGTGTGATGGTTTGCAGGTGACTGGTTTGGGACTGTGTGCTTTCACCATTCAAGTGGATGAGTCTCTCTCTGGACGAGAACTTCTTGAGGGATCATTCATTTTAGGCACATAAAAACTTTTAGTGTTAAAGCAATATTCAACATATCATAAGGATTTGAATGTATTATTAATCAAGGGTCAGCTGGCTTTGAAAAGGAGCTTCCAGTTTTAACGTCAAAGTTGGTGTTTAAATGTTATTTGCCAGGCATGAGCTCTGCAAGTCAGGCATAGCTGGAATTTAGATATCATTGAGGCAGGATCCAGAGTAAGGTTGAATGTAAGTTTTTATATCATCGATTTCTGTAGACAGAACAACTTGGCTCTGATGTGAAGTGGGATCTCTCCATTTTGCTCCTCCTGTGTTTGGTCTGGTGCCCAATGGTGTCTATGCTGAGATTACTCAGCCTGATAAATCAGCAAATGACTAATCTGATGCATTGAGTTTGCTCTGCGGAGTGTTTGATGGGTGTCATAGCTAGCACAAGGGAGTGGCAGGGCCACACATTGGAGAGTAGAAATGGGGTGGAGGTAGGGGAGGAGAGGGCGGGAGGCTTCCTGCTTTGGCTGGCTGTAAAGTACGAGACCAGCTCAGCCATCTTACACCTGCAAAACTACCACATTAGCCAGCATCTAGTTACAAAACTATACAAACAAAAAAATTATTAGCAGTTCCTCTGTAGTTACTACATAGAGCACAGGACAGCAAAAGGAGAATTATACCAAAACTCCATACATGCTGAGTGACAGACACATGGCACAAAAGTCCTCCTTATCTACTGTAGGAAGATCAAGGCTTTAAAAGCTGTCTGCTTACTGAGAATCTCGGTAATGCATACTTTCAATATTCTTTGCAAGAATTTGCTAGAGCTTGTTGGTTGAAACACAGTTGCCATGAGAAATGCTTGTGGTAATGAACACCCAGAGGTGAGGAAAGTACACACTGGAAGGAGGTTATCTGTATTTTAAGATCAGTAGCCTAAGGTGCATTACAAGTGGAGATGCCTTCTTTGTAAAACCATTGTAATTACAGGGCTATGAGCAAAGGGAAGGAAATACTGGTGCCTCTGATTTCTTGTTGAGGCAAGTCGGGGGTGAGAAAATTGACTAGCTGGATGAAAGGTGGTGAAATGAGCCTGCCTAATCTAGTAGATGGAACTTACAGTTGAGGCAGGGGGGTGGCTTAGGGGCTTCTGGGGACTGATCTCTGCCTTGTGGGCTCTCATTTGCCTTTTAAATCTGATTCAAAAACTACTATACAACTTTGTTTTTATTGAACAATTTTAGTAGCAGTGCTAATGTGTGTAGATGGCATCATGATCTTGAAAAACAGCACATTTCTCCCTCTTGCTATTTCCTTTGCTTTGAAATAGCTAAAAGTTCTTTTTTTTCCACGTGTTGCTATTTATATAAAATGGCCACTGCACTGTTACGTCAAAATGACATCACTGCAACAATCCTTAAGCTTTCCGTAGTTTAACTTGGCAAGAGTTAAGCATGATTCAGCCGACTGCTGTCCAGCCAAGACCAATTTCAGTGTTTTTATGATATTGTTCTGGTACACGTGGTGGGGTTGGCTGCGCTGGAGAAAAGGCTCTGCTTTAACTCTTGCTGTCTTGAACCTCTCACAGCAATCATCTTGCCTTTCATGAGAGTACAACTGTGTTAGTGAAATGCAGTAGTAATAATAATCTTCATCAGTTCTGATCATCTTGCCAGGGGCAAGCTCCTTTCTTTTAGCCAAGCTGCTTTTCCATGCTCTGCCACAGGAGCCTGCTCTTTGGAGTGTAGCAGAAGTATTTTGAGAGAAAATAGTCTCAACTTGGGGAACTTTTACTTAAATTAGCTTATGGCAAGTGAACATAAGCTTCTAATAGTGAATTTGGAAACCAAGGGAAAGAAAATGGTCAATCAAAGCCCTAAGTGTTCCCTTTTTGCTTCACCGAAGCCAAACACTCCTAGGCACCCCATCTTGTCCTTGCTGGTTTTCACTGCGGGTTAGGTGCAGTCCATCCTCTGCTCCTTTAGTGAGGTGGCTGGCAGAGCAGAAAGGTCATGTGCCTAGTAGTTTCTTTCCACTGCTCCTCCTCGCTTCCTGCTAATTTTCCTCTGCATCCCTCTGCTTCTCAGTGTCCCAGCCCCGGTGAGGGTATCTTACTGCCCCTCAAGTCTGTTGCTGCTTTTGTGTGAGTGGACCTGATGTGAATGCCCCCAAGCCACTGTACCTGTGGTGTGTCCTTGCCTGGATGGGAACTGCTTACAGCTGCAGTCTCTTGTAGATGTGTCCTGTTGGCATGGAACCTCTACTGCCCAGAGCACACATCTCCAGTCACATGTTCCCTCTCTTGTCTCACCTTTTGTGAGTCTCTCAGACCATATCCTGGTGTGTCACCTACCCTACTGGCTGATGCTCTTTCTTAATTGTGTTCCAGCAGATATACTTTGTGCTCTTCTGACTGATCGAAGGTTTGGTGTGTACCAGTGGTGTTAGTGCCAATGTACCATGACTGTAAGCAGCACAGGGCAGTTCATGGCCTCTTCCCAGACAGGGCACCCTGCAACCCTCTGCCTGGCATCTGCCCACATTCTTGAACAATATGTACCCAGGAATTGTTTGGACATACATCTTACCTGCAAAGACACAGGTATAGTTTATGAAGTAAAATAAGATTATATATTCTATGTACCAGCACATAGGTAATTTCATGATCACTTTTCCAAAGGCCACTTAATAGATAGTTTCATGTCTTTAAGTGTTAAGGACTCCTTCCTTAGGGATTTCAGTTGCTGCAGGATATACACAAACTTGTGTCTTGATTATGGTGTGCCCAGGACTGGCTGGTGCTTTGTCATGCAGCTGAACGTGGGATAAATGGTGTCTTTCAGGGTTGCTGTGATAGGCTGCTGTGTTATCTAGCTGCCCCACAGCTTCACAGAGGCAAGATTACCTCTGCCTTGAGTGCAGTTTGAAGGAAGCCATGTACCATTCCACCTTTCCAGATGCCTGAGGATGAAGGAGACTTGATGCACCCACTCCACTAAACAGTCCTCCTCTTACTCTTGAACAGCTATGGTTTTGAAGTGACTACTTCTGAGTCCAGCCGAGCCTGTATTCCACCATGCCAACAAATATGTTTGTTCCTTCTAGAATGCTGTCTATATTTTGTTCCTAAGTAAAAATGCTAGCAACCCATTTCTAGCTTTGCCACTGTGAGGACACAGCACCAGATTGTATTGCCAGAAAGGAGGGGGAGATCTCCTTGCAGATTTCTTCAGACATCTCTTCCTCCCGTCATAGTAGCTCACCATTCGTATGTTCTATGTTTTGTGTTACTCCACAGATCTCACATTGTATATCTGCTTGCACTGTGACTTGCTGAGACAAATTAAAGATGTGTTCTCCACCCCAATACATGAGCAGCAGTTTTGTGGACCCACCTATCTAAAAATAGCTTTCCTTTATGCTCACACCTTAAATCTGTGCTGGCAAGTTGAGCTAACTGATCAGCCTAGTTATTGTGTTTCTCAGTTTGCTTTTGAACTTAAGATCTATGCATTAACACTGTGTTCAAGTAGATGTTTCTCCAAGTAGCTGTTGTATTACTTTCCATTCTTCTGCTTCTTAAATTGGTTTTCTTCACTGCTGCTAGTTACTGGAGTTGCAGTATTTGAGCCTTTTCTGTGCTGCATTAGTGATCGCTCAGAAGTCTGTGGAAGCCACTACTTCTCCTGAGTGTTTTCCGAGGCAGCTCCAAGGGCCATTACTTGTTCAAGCGACTGGCAGCCTCTCATCCCTTTGTAGGTGGCAGCTTTAAAAGTTTTGTGAATGATGGCTGTGGCAGAGGATAGGGCTGTGTTTCCATGCCTTGCAGCAGCCAGTTCCAAGTGTATATTGCCCATCATTCCAGGTGAAGGCAATTGGGATTTCACTTCTTCAGCCAGAGGGATTGAAAAGAGAGCATTTGCAACATCAGCTGTAACACGCTAGGTATATTTTTTGGCTTCTGACTCATGCAAGAGTTGCCTCATGCCTGGAACTACAGCTGCTAACACAGCAGCTACATCATTCAAAGCTCTGAAGTTGTTAACCGCTATTCTCCAGTACCCTTCTGGGCAGGCTGAACAGGACTGTTGCAATGTAAATGTTTGGGAGCCCCACTGCCATTGTTTTTGCATGGAATCAGTTGCTGATTACTTTTTAAATCTCAGCAGTGGCCATTTCATCAGGTCTGTTTGCTAAAAGCAAATTATTTTTGTTGCTAAGGGCTTGAGTGTTTCCAGGGATGGGACATCTGCCACTTATCTGGGCAACCTGTTCCAGTGTTTCATCACCCTCACTGTAAAAATCTTTTTCTTTGTATCTAGTCTAAATCTTCCCCTTTTTATTTTAAAGTCATTACTCCTTGACCTATTGAAACAGGCATTGCTAAAAAGACTGTCTCCATCTTTCTTATAGGCCACTTTTAAGTACTGAAAGGATGTAATAAGGTATCTGAGGTCACTCCTTGGTCAACAGGGGGCTCACTGTGTTATCAGCTCATTACCTCTAGACCCTGCAAGTTATTCCCAGTACAAAGAAGCAGTGTTCCCACTTGTGTGTTGTACAGTTTGCCTGTTTGCTCGTATCTTGCAAAAGCATATAGAATCATAGAATGGTTTAGGTTGGAAGGGACCTCAAAGATCATCCAGCTCCAACCCCCTGCCATAGGCAGGGACACCTCCCACTAGAGCAGGTTGCTCAAGGCCTCATCCAGCCTGGCCTTAAACGCCTCCAGGGAGGAAGCATCCACAACCTCCCTGGGCAACCTGTTCCAGTGTCTTACCACCCTCACTGGAAAGAACTTCCTCCTAACATCCAGTCAGAATCTCCCCTCTTCCAGCTTAAACCCATTCCCCCTTGTCCTGACATTACTAGACCTTGTCAATAGTCCCTCCCCAGCCTTCCTGTAGGCTCCCTTCAGATACTGGAAAGCCACTATAAGGTCTCCTTGAAGCCTTCTCTTCTCCAGGCTGAAGAGCCCCAACTCTCTCAGCCTGTCCTCATAGCAGAGCTGCTGCAGCCCTCTGATCATCTTCATGGCTCTCCTCTGGACCCGCTCCAGCAGTTCCATGTCCCTCTTGTGCTGGGGGCTCCAGAACTGCACACAGTACTCCAGGTGGGGTCTGACGGGAGCAGAGTAAAGGGGGAGAATCTCCTCCCTTGCCCTGCTGGCCACACTTCTCCTGATGCAGCCCAGCACACGGTTGCTGTTTGGGCTGCATGTGCACACTGCCGGCTCATGTTGAGCTTTTCGTCAACCCAGACCCCCAGGTCCTTTTCCTCAGGGCTGCTCTCAGCCATTCATCACCCAGCCTGTATCTGTGCCTGGGATTGCGCCGACCCAGGTGCAGGACCTAGGTGCACATAGTGGCAGCAGCAGCACTGAGACAGCTTTGCTGTAGCCTTGGGACCAATACTGCAAAAGCTAGTATTTGGATGGTTGCTTGGTAACATAAAAACTTAGTTTTAACACACTTTTTAGTTTAAAAATGATTTTAAAAGATAATCTTGTTTTCTCTCTGCTTGTAAACTCGTGGTGTGGAAAAGATTTCTCTGTTTGCTGCAGGAAAGCACTGCAGTGATACTCATCACAAATTCCATTCAGTGTGTCTGGGAAGCTCAGAAGAATAGCATCCAGAAGATTTTCTACAAAGAATTCCAAAAAGTCATATGGCAAATTCCTGTGAGATTCCAAGAACTCAGTTCATGGTGTAAGGGCTGTTTATGATCATTTTTCTGAATACAGAATAGTTCCTCTAAAGTACAAAATTAACATGTCAAACACAGGAACCATTCTAATATGTTTGGGGCAAAAGATACTTTTAGATGAAAACAGTTACATTTTAAGTCGGGTCTCATCACAGCATCACTGGCTGAGTAACAAATAGTTGTTTCCTTTATGCAGATTTCAGTCACTTCTGAAGAGTACACATCCTACAAGCATCTAAGAAATGGCATCTTTGACTGTACTTGGGAAACCTGTTAATTAACTGCAGATGCTAATTCTGCTCTAATTTGCTCATGGCTTGTGTGCTGTAAAACTCCTATTGGATCTCTCTTTGTCTTCAAAAATGTTCACAAGAAATGTTATTCCTTTTTTTTTTTGCTGTGTGTAAATTATGCAAGAAGTTCATTTCACTTTGAGCAAAAGAGTTTTAACCTAAGTAAGATCAAACTTTGTTTTTAGGATAACATTTTTTCTTTCATCAGGTAGATGTTATGACTCAAGATACAAGTTAATCTTTCCATGAAAGAGAAGTTATTTAGTTATTTTTGATGAAACACTCATTGGGAAAAATCCTATTTTAATTCTAGAACCGTATTTTTATGCCTTTGTGCTTAACTGCAGAAAATAGTGCCTGCATCTTTTACATTTGTGAACTAGTCCAAGGAAAAGTGGAGTGAAAAAATGGTGTAAATTTAGACAGCAGGTTCTGTAAATCTAGTTATGCGTTGCAGGTTGGTAGTGTTACTGGGTTATTGTGGCCACAAAATTACTACAGACCTTTTCTACCTGGAAAGAAAGGAGTTACGCTGCTTAGACTTGTATTTTTCTACTGCTTGTTTGTTCCCTGTTAGTTGCAGGAAAATAGTGAGTTGATCTGAAGAGCCAAGGGGGCTAGTGGTGATGATAGTAGTAGCATGATGTGATGAATTAAAAATAAGCGAGGCAAATGTGTTAGGAAGGATACAGTTTTTATTAGAGCTGATGCTATTGTTGGACGAAACAGACAGCTCTGGAGTCACAAAAGTCCTTGTTAAATTTAGAAACGAGAAATTTCAGGTTAAGGTTTGGGGGAAGGCTTTGGGGAAGCCTATGTGGAAAGCTTCTGGATAAAGCTATCTTCTTCTGTATTTCTGTATTTATCTTTCAGTCTGCTGTTTCGTCCCTCGCCTCCAGCCATGCCTGTCTGTGTTCTTCTGCCTGCCTCTGAGTTTATCAGTATATTCTGAATGCCAAGCATCATGTGAATGAAACCCAAATTCAGTAGTTAACTTCACTAACTATTCCCTGCCCTTTCCCCCTGAAAATGCAGGAAATAGTTATACAGACATCAGTTCTTCAGATCAGAGCTTTCCCTGCTTGTCTTAGCTAGCAAATTTCCTATCTGATTTGACATTCCTGCCCTCTCCCCTTCTCACTTAAAACTTCCAGCTTTCCTTTATGCTGCTTTGGTCTTCTGTAAAGGCCATCTCTTTACTGTGCTAAGCAGAGATGTAGACCTTTTTCCTCCAGCACTTCAGGCAAGAGCTGTGATTCTGAAGCTTGTGGTGGCAGCAAGCTGTCAAATCTGAATGAAGCCAGACCTCTGATTCTTTCTTCTTCTTCCGTGCCCACTGCTGCTTCTGCTCCTTTCCTTTGAGTGTTGCCATTGCACCTGTGACTCTCTGCACTGCCAGTGCTATACCCAGGCACAGCTCCCTTCAGCTAGCAATTCTTACTTGTCCTGAGGACAAGTTTTCCATCCACTCCTATTTCTTTCCAGTGGTGTTATACAATTCATAGTGCAGAATAAGTCTGATATGTGTAATGGCTGCCTGCAATTGATAACACTGCAATAGAAAATCCAATTTGCATTAGAAGATAATGTGGAATCAGAGTGGAGATGGTGGCCCTCTTTCTTAAGGTGGGTGTGGAGAACCACTGCTAAATTTTTTTGCCTAAATACAGCAGAGCAGAAGTATTTTCACAAGATGCACTTGGACTGGAAATGCTTATGGCCTTGCTTTGAACACATGCCAAGTGTTTTGCAGAGCATGTGAATGCATTGGAACTACTAAGAATGTAGCCTTGGTGCAGAAGATAGTTTTTGTTCCTCAAACATAATGCAGGATGGGAAGTGGAAAAAAAACCCCACGTTTTTAAAATGAGAAACAAAAAACCCTCATCTGACAAAACCTGTGCCACATTTCTGATTTGACATCTACCCGTGGCTGCCACTTGGTTGGAGTCTAACGATTATGTTTTTATTTGTCTGACTCGGGTAGGTGAAACTAGTCCCATTGCTGTGGGTGCACACAGTATCTGTGTGCATTATTGTCCTTCAGAAGTATTTAGTAATTTTGCATACATGGTACAAAATTAGTTGAAGTAGAAAAAATTATGCATGTTACATGCATGAAGTAGAACAAGTGAGTCTGCTCTTGTAGTGTTCCACGTTGCCCAGAGAAGCATGCTGCTATCACGTCACGTACCCTGGGGCTGAAGCTAGTCTTCACGTTTCCAAACAGATGCTGGTGTGGTGCATTGGAGCTCAAGGTGTGAAATCCTGCTTCACTGAATTGTCACTTAATGCAGCTATGTCTCAAATTAATCCCTTAATAGGATATATCAGTAGGAAGACAGACACTGAAACATGTCAGGGTTTGAAGTTTGTGCAAAACAATAGATTATTTTATAAAATGAGATGACTAATACCAGAACTAATTCAATCTCAGAGCAATGGCTGAAAATAGGAGTTGAATCATTGCAAACCTCTGTACTGGCTCTGGTTTCCTCTACTCCCGCCTTCCCCACAGGAAACTCTCATTCTAAACCCCAAAGTCTTCCTCTTCTTTCTTTTAACAAAAGCTGTAGTAGCTATTTTTAAGTATGTAGATTGAAGAGACTCAAGAATCTTTTTAGCTATAGCTGAACAAGCAACTGTGAAAAAGAGTCTAAAAAAGTCAAGTCCATTTTACTGTTCAGTTAATGTTTCTGAGTGGATTACAAAGTTTATTCAAATTTTGCTATGAGTATGCAAACTGTATTAAACAGGTAAGACTTCTGGTGAGGAAGGTTAAAGAAACCGGCTGTAAAATGAGTTGTCATCTTACAAGTATCAGCAGGCATAAGCCAGTCCTGCTTATGATAAGTCATAATTTTAAGGTGCTGCAGTAGTAAGTATTCTTCACATCATCAGGGATGATGTTGCTGATGTCAAGTGGCTTCATGCTTAATGCAGAGTGATGTCTCTGTGGTTTAGGGCACCTGTGAGTAAAAGTACCAAAAATGCACGAGCAGTTACCTAGAACTTTGAAAATTTCATTATGCTTAGCACTTCCAGCTACAAGGACCATCATACAGGCTTTAAATAATGTAATGCTAGGTGATACTTAATCTAACACCTGCAACCTTCATCAAGGGTATGCTGCATGTGAATGCAGACAAGAATGCTTCTGTCTTCTAGTTGTCATTTTGCCTTAGTCACTGAATTTACATGAAAGGAAACAGTATCTTTTTTTATAGAAAATACTTTATTATAACACTTGCTACTTTCAGTAATGCATTTATGCTTGCTAAGGCCAAATGCTTAGGTGAAATAGCAATAGATATAGTGCATGACATTTGCAGTCTTGTGGCGTGGTCAAGCCTTCCTGAAGTTACTGTAAGAAATGTGCAAAACTCAGGTAAATATGTCCAGTGTCTTTTTATTTGTTGCCATCTGGATTCAGCTCTTTTATTATGTTTTGAAAAACCTTCTTCCTCTCTTCCTGCTTCCTATCACAATCCCCCCCAAACTTAATCTTGTAAAATCTTGATGCAAGTGTCATGCTTCTATCACCCACATGTTCTTCTGGCAGCTTTGTCGGTGCAGTTTAGGTTTCCACTTACAAACTTCATGAGACAGAGCAATGTATTTCAGTTCTCATCTGTAAACAACATTGCTGAAGGACAAAGTGATTTATTTGATTTGTAGTTACATGAGTGCACAAGAAATTCAGTCCAGTGACTAGAACTGGCCTAAGTCACAGAAGCACAGGATGTTGAGGCTAGAGAACACCTCTGGAGACCTTCTGATCCCACCCTTTGCTCCAGAAGGATCAGTTGCTGCAGACTGCCCAGGACTCCAGTCAGATGGGTTTGGAATTTGTGGAAGAAGTACTCAGCAAGAAGCAACTATCTCAAGAAGCACAGAAAGAACTTTAACTCATTTCAAGCTGCTGTTAATGACAATATTTTGGAAGCTCTTGTAAGCTTAAGGAGTTGATCTGGGACCTGTGGCTTTGCCATTTGATGTTTGATGTTGGTTGAAGGAATTGGGATTTTTTAGTCTGGAAGAGAGAAGACTGAGAGGACACTTTATCACTCTTCACAACTACTTGAAAAGAGGTTGTAGCAAGATGGGTGTTCTCTTCTCCCTTGTAGCAAGTTATAGGATGCAAGAAAATGGGCATAGACTGCACCAAGGGAGTTTTAGTTTGGCTATTAGAAGAAACTTCTTCACTGAAAGGGTGGGTTGTCAGACACTGGAGTGGGTTCCTCAGGGAGGTGTTATGGTAAGGTACAGACTTGGGGATGTGTGGTTGGAAAGCTGCAACTTGGAGAGAGACTTGGGGGTGTTGGTTGATAATCAATTGAGTATGAGTCAGCAGTGTACCTAAGTGGCCAAGAAAGTCAATGGCATCCTGGCATCCTGGCTTGAATTAGAAACATCATGGCCAGCAGAAACAGGGAGGTGATCATCCCCATGTACTTGGCACTGGTGAGGCCACATCTTGAGTATTGTGTTCAGTTCAGGCCCCCTCACTACAGGAAGGATATTGAGGTGCTGCAGTGTGTCCAGAGAAGAGCAATGAGGCTCATGAAGGGCTTGGAGCACATGGCCTACAGGGAGCATCTGAGGGAGCTGGGGTTCAGTCTGGAGAAGAGCAGGTTGAGGGGAAACCTCATTGCTCTCCACAACTACCTGGAGGGAAGTTAGAGAAAGGAGGGGGGCAGCCTTTTCTCCTTGTTGACAAGTGACAGGACTAGAGGAAATGTTTTCACGCTGTGCCAGAGGAGGTTTAGGGTGGATGTTGGGAAATACTTCTTCACAGACAGGGTTATCAAACATTGGAATGGTCTGCCCAGGGCAGTGGTGGAGTCACTGTCTCTGAGGTGTTCAAGTGGACTGTGGACCTGGCACTTAGGGACATGGTGTAGTGTTGACTCTTCAGTGATGGGTTGAGGGTTGGACTGAATGATCTTTGAAGTCTCTTCCAATCAGATATATTCCGTGATTCTTTGTTTTTAGAAGATGCATGGATGTGGTGCTAAGGGACATGATTCAGCACCAGATCTACTCCAGCTGAAAAGATTCTATGGTTCTGTGAAAATTAATTTTTATTTTAACCGGTAATGGCTTATTTTATCATGTTCTATTAAAAAAAAACAGACACAAAAAACACCCCAAAACAAAACAAAAAAACCCCACATTCTAACATGACTACAGCTACTTAAATAGTTTTGTGTAAAAATGTGACCTTGTGGGAATTTTATTAATACTAAATTAGAATAGAATAGAATAGAATCAACCAGGTTGGAAGAGACCTCCAAGATCATCCAGCCCAACCTAGCACCCAGTCCTATCCAGTCAACTAGACCATGGCACTAAGTGCCTCATCCAGGCTTTTCCTGAACACCCCCAGGGATGGTGACTCCACCACCTCCCTGGGCAGCCCATTCCAATGGCAATCACTCTCTCTGTGAAGAACTTCCTCCTAACATCCAGCCTGTACTTCCCTCGGCACAACTTCAGACTGTGTCCCCTTGTCCTGTTGCTGGTTGCCTGGGAGAAGAGACCAACCCCCACCTGGCTACAACCTCCCTTCAGGTAGTTGTAGACAGCAATGAGGTCTGCCCTGAGCCTCCTCTTCTCCAGGCTAAACAACCCCAGCTCCCTCAGCCTCTCCTCATAGGGTTTGTGTTCCAGGCCCCTCACCAGCCTTGTTGCCCTTCTCTGGACACGTTCCAGCACCTCAACATATCTCTTGAATTGAGGAGCCCAGAACTGGACACAGTACTCAAGGTGTGGCCTGACCAGTGTTGAGTACAGGGGCAGAATAACCTCCCTCGTCCTACTGGCCACACTCTTCCTGATCCAGGCCAGGATGCCATTGGCTCTCTTGGCCACCTGGGCACACTGCTGGCTCATCTTCAGCCTACTATCTACCAGTACCCCCAGGTCCCTTTCCTCCTGGCTGCTCTCCAGCCACTCTATCCCCAGCCTGTAGCATTGCTTGGGGTTGTTGTGGCCAAGTGCAGAATTGCAGAACTAGCAATTCAAATATTAAGTCACAGATTAGTCTAAAACTATTTTTGAGCAGTCAGTTAATTACATTATATTAGCTGTAGGAATTTGTCTTCTGGTCCTGTGGATTTTTTCTGTAATGACAGTTTTTAGTTTTGTTCCTTTGTGGGATGTGTGGATGGCTGTCTGGGTAAGTAGAGAAGAATGTCTGTCTTCAGTCCTGACTTAGAATATTCTTCTAGTCAGGTGAGGGAAGCAGAAAACATACTTCAAGTTAGATCAAAGACATGTTTATGACTGATAAGGGTTGGGTTTGAGTAGAATAAATTGTTCTTACTGTTGCTTTCTTCTTCTACAGGCAATAGTGATTCCTTCAGCTTAGAAGATGCAGTTGGTAATTATTGCTCTCTTGCAAATTTTGGGAAGTAGATGGGAAAATACTGTCTGCTGTTTTACTTTGTATGCTTCCAAGTATCACAGCATGACCAAGCATGACACCTTCCCCACATATTGTTTATTTAAATCTCAGCAGAGTGATCAATCTGTGGATATGTTCATGTAGAACTGAAATTTGTCTTTGAGAACACTCAGAGATTCTTCTTAAGGGGAAAATGTCTTGCTGTATAGACAGATCTTTTGCTTTTCATTGTATAGACATAGGTTTGCATTTATCCTTCATGCATCTTCTAAACATTGTGTAAAATAGTATTTAATCTTTTTTTTCTTTTTTCCTAACCATCCCTGACAGATACTACAAAGAAGCCGACACCATCATCACATTTGGGTGAGATCTGATTAGTTCATAATGCCTTTTACTGTGAAGTTAAGTGTAGTTGCACAGACTAACTTGAGAGGCTGATTTTTTTCAAATGAATGGCACACAGAGCAGTGGTATTTCTATAAAAGAAGGCAATTCCCTAGCTGCAAAAGAATTTTCTGTATTTTGGAGTCTTCTGCTAGTGCTCACACAAATTTACTTTGTGATCCCATAAAGCTTAAGGACCCTGTGAGAATCCCTTTAGTTGGCTTTCAATCTAAATGTTTTAAGCTTGCCCACTTTGAGCTTGCCCTTGGCATGTTCCATCATGTGCTAGTTTGAAGCTAGCTAGAATGTTTTGGTGAGAAGAACAAGATCATAGGCTGTGAAATGAAAACAATGGTGAGGTCTACTTCCCTCACAGTCTTGCTGAGATGTGTAGAAAGGAAAAGCAAAACATTAGATAAAGTCACTTTGCTCTGCACTTTGCGGGGGTGCTTCGCTCTGGGCTGTGCTCTCGGCTGTTTGCCTGCTGGGGAGCTGGGTCTGCTGGCTGAACTCCATCTTGCTTTCTAACCTCACCCTCCATTTGCTTTGCTGATTCACTTTGCTTCTTAATCCTCTTGCCCGAACCTCCATTCTTCCTTGGGACTGGGGTAAGGTTGAGAGGGGTAGGAGGAAGGTGAGGGGATGGTTGAGAGCCCCTCCTGGGGACTCAGGTTTCTAGGAGGGGAGTTGTGTCTGTATTACCTTTTTACCTTGTGTATTTCTGTCTATAACTGTATATACTGTAAATATCTGCTTGTACATTGTGCTAGCTGTAAATATAAGCTTCATTCAAATTTCCAGAGCTGACTGAGTCTAGTCTGGGTGATTTCTAAAGTGTGGGGAGTGGGGAACACCCAAACCATCACACATCATTACCAAAATCAGTATCTAGTTTGGCAGATAATACCTGGTAGCTCTTTGGTCCTGTTTCCATGGGTCACTGTTGAATGAGCATGCCACTGTATTCTTGGTGAAAACATTGTGAGGTAGATATTTTATGTAAAAATAGTCTAAAAAATTGATATTATTTTTTCATTACATTCTAATTTTCTGTTCTTTCTTTGTAGATGATTTTGACTTGCAAGATGCTCTACATCCTCGTAAGTATGGTGTTTTCCCAGATGGTACTGGATGCTGGATGGTACTTTGTGCAGTATCTACCCATCCCCTATTATCTAAAGGTAGTAAGAGTACTGAGCTGATTAAGGTAATAGACCAGATAAAAATGATTGCAGCCTAGTTATGTTTACTTGCCTTCAGTTTGAAGGATCTGGATCACAAAGCTTGTATTTATTTCACTCATTTCTCATCCAAGCCTTTCTTGTTTCATTCCTGTATCTTCACTAGATGGCACTAATTCCATAAACTATTACTTAGGGAAGTATCTGAAGTAAAGGAAGTATCTGAAGTTCCAGGAAGTAATTTTAGTAGCACAAGTAATTTTAGTAATTTAGTAATTTTAGTAGCACAAGGAAACATTAATCTCTTTGAAATAATATGAGGAAAGGTTCTCTTTCTAATACACTGTAGGTCTGCAGTGTGGGCAGCCGTAGAAAGTGCAGTGTTTGATTTCACTCAGCCAGTAAAAGGTGCATCCAGTTAGGCAGATAATGCACAGCCATCCCTAGACCTGTTGCAGGGTGGAAACTTTCCCTGACATGGGGCGTACTGTTGTAGGACAGTAGCAGTGTTTGCTGCTCTGTCTGGTTTAACCCTTTGAGATTTTGGCTCTCCTGAAGCTGTTTCCAGCTCCTGACATTTTTAAAAATGGAGCTGTCTAACAGAAACAGTTGACTGAAAGAATCAGATGGGCTTGAGCACCTCTCCTGGGAAGACAGGCTGAAAGAATTTAGGCTGTTCAGCCTGGAGAAGAGGAGAGTCTGGGGAGACCGTATAGCTGCATTTCAGTATCTGAGAGGGACCTACAAGAAAGCTGGGAAAGGCTTGTAGAAGTAAAATGAGGGGCAATGGTTTTAAATTGGAGCATGGCAGAGGTACTGGTTGGACATAAGGAATAAGGTCTTTACAGTGAGAGTGTTGAAATACGGGAAGAGGTTTCCCAGGGGTGTCATTGAGACCCTGTCTCTGGAGATGTTCAATATCAGACTCAGTGTGGCCCTGGGCAGCCTTGTCTCATTGGAGGTGTCCGGGCCAACTGCATAGGGGTCAGACAAGATGACCTTGAGGGTCCTTTCCAACCCAATGCAGTCTGTGTATCTCTTACTGAAGAGAGAAGATCCTGGCAGGCACTGAAAATGCCTGCCTCTTTACTTTGAATGTGCAGAGAGCCTAGGGACACCTGATATGACTTGTGCTAGAGCTGGGTAGAGGGAAGACCATGAAATATCAAGAAGCAGCATGCAGGAGAAATGAGCTGCTAGATTGGTTCAGCTATTGGTGAAAACACAGTTTTAGAAAACAAGTATTGGTGTCTTAACTTGCTATTGGCAAGAAAGACTGTAACCAAACAGTACAGAAAAAAAAATGACTTGAGATTACTGATTCTCCTATTTTGTGGCAAGTTAAAATGAACTGTCATTGTGAGAGTCATGTTTCTAGTTCTGTTGTGTGTATCTTGTCTCTTTATTTTTTCCTTTCTTTTTTTTTTCTCCTTTTTTTTTCTTTTCTTACTTGTAAAGTGAGATACTAACCTTTCTTACTGTTTAAAATCTGATGATTTTAAAAGAGGAGACAGACAAGTCATCTGTACCTGGAAAAAAGCTTTAAGGAAGCTCAGCGTTTGGAATCAGGTGTGCGAACTACAATGTTACGTAGCAGTTAGAAAGTTCTTCTGTGTATGCTCAGTTATAGCAAGAGTCTGACACACAGGCTAATGTATAGAATCATAGAATGGTTTAGGTTGGAAGGGACCTCAAGGATCATCCAGCTCCAACCCCCTGCCATAGGCAGGGACACCTCCCACTAGAGCAGGTTGCCCAAGGCCTCATCCAGCCTGGCCTTAAACGCCTCCAGGGAGGAAGCATCCACAACCTCCCTGGGCAACCTGTTCCAGTGTCTTACCACCCTCACTGTAAAGAAATTCCTCCTAACATCCAGTCTAAATCTCCCCTCTGCCAGTTTAAACCCATTCCCCCTCGTCCTGACATTACTAGACCTTGTCAATAGTCCCTCCCCAGCCTTCCTGTAGGCTCCCTTCAGATACTGGAAAGCCACTCTAAGGTCTCCTCGAAGCCTTCTCTTCTCCAGGCTGAAAGAGTACCATGATTAACCTTAAGTAAACAAACAAATACGGCAGTAGCTATTGAAAATGCCATGATGAACATCTGATAGCATTTTATTTAGCTCAGATAGTCTTTCAGAAGTCCACTGTAGGTTCTGCTTTTGGTCTCTTCACATTAGTAACTTTGCATATTTTGTTCTAACTCTTGTTTGTCAACAGATGACCCCAAGCCAAATCCACCTTCAAATCCAAGAGACTCTGGTAAGACTGATGTATTGGAATTTTTGAACAGTAGAAAACGATTTGTTAATCTTTCCAAATCCCTTTCTAAGTTACTGTATTGTAGGTTCACTTTTGATATTTAAACCTTTTTGTTATATCTCTCTTTTGTGTGTAAATAACCCCAGGCAAGGTCAGTCTCCACATCCTGAAGACTGTAGTAAAGCTTTTAGCACAAACTCCTGAATCGTGGCGTGGATTTACTGTCTCAGTTAAACATCTAATAAATGCTGTTTGTAAATCAGTTGCTATGTATGTCAGATGTTGTACTGGAAAAACATGGAAGATTGAGGAAAAATTGGTATGCCAGTAAGCTTTGCAGCAGCCTTGAAATTCTATAACAAACCTGTTGCATCATTTTCAATTAAAAGTGGGATTGTGCAAGGAAGAGAAAGAACAGGACACGATCTGTGCCCTTGGGGTGCTCTCCTCTGCCTATGTGAGGCCACTTGTTTTGCTAAAAAGTAAATAGGAGCTAGGTCTGATCTATGTTCTTAAAGCATCTAAATTAAAGATAAAGCTCGAAGTTAAAGGGATAATTTTTTAGGTTTTCTCTAAAGGCCCAGGTAAGAGATACATTTTTTCTGTGTTTGAAATGTAGGCTTAAAATACTTGTCCTTCATTGCCTGTTGTGTTTTAAAGAGAAGGGCGACAAAGCTGGTGAAAGGCATGGAGCACAAACCCTGGGAGGAGAGGCTGAGGGAGCTGAGATCGTTTAGTCTGGAGAAGAGAAGGCTCGGGGGGAGTTGTGCAGCCTGGAGAGGAGGAGGCTCAGGGGGGACCTCACTGCTGTCTACAACTACCTGAAAGGAGGTTGTAGCCAGGTGGGGTTGGTCTCTTCTCCCAAGCAACCAGCAATAGAACAAGGGGACACAGTCTCAAGTTGTGCCGGGGGAGGTCTAGGCTGGATGTTAGGAGGAAATTCCTGGCAGAGAGACTGATTGGCATTGGAATGGGCTGCCCAGGGAGGTGGTGGAGTCACCGTCCCTGGAGGTGTTCAAGAAAAGCCTGGATGAGGCACTCGGTGCCATGGTCTAGTTAACTGGATAGGGCTGGGCGATAGGTTTGACTGGATGATCTTGGAGGTCTCTTCCAACCTGGTTGATTCTGTGATTCTATGAAAGGTCTTATCTATCTTTGCCTAACTCAGAACAAACTAGAATCAAAGGGATGCAAATGTGATGATGCCATTATCCATTATTATGGTGGTAAAAAGTCCTTCCCTGCAATGCAAGCTCTCGTTCTTGTTTCTTCTCCTGATTGATTTGCAGCAGATCTTTGAATGTAGGTGTTGAATGTCTCAGTAGAGTGTTTTTGCCACCCAACAAAAACATCCTCTGATAGGATGCTTTTATTTTTGCTGCTTCAAACAGATGTGCTTTCCATAAACTAAAGATTCGTTTGGCAGCAGAAGGAAAGAGGCCCAATGAAGTAGTATCCAGGGAAAACGGAGAGAGTCTGGTTTAATTTACTGCAATAAATCAGAGGAAGGAATTAGATTTGAGTCTTTCAATTTTCATGGAGATAACTTCAGTGGCATGTTAAACTCTTTTTGTCCTCTAGCTACTGTATTGTACAGGTTCAAAATACTGATTATGCATCAAAAATCCAACTTTGAAAACATATTCAGAGCTGTGGCCTTGAAAACACGTGATATTTCCTGTCCATGTCCTTTCTCTGCTTTAGCAGGACAGTGATACTTGGGCTGTTCCAGTTAAATAGGAGCTTCTTACTTGCTTAGCCTATGACTTGTGCAGTGCTGCCTGCTCTTGGACACTGAATTCTCTCAGTTGTTCAGGGAATTCAAAGGCAGAAGTGCTGCTATCAAAGCATGTAGTTCCAAGCTGAAGGGACTTGAGATTGGGAGACCTTTTGAAATGTGAGCATGTTGTGACTACAGTGCTGAGCCTAAAACTGCTACAAACCAGCTGAACAACCTAGAGAAAACTTCCTTATAGAATCATAGAATCAAGCAGGTTGGAAGAGACCTCCAAGATCATCCAGTCCAACCTAGCACCCAACCCTATCCAGTCAACCAGAACATAGCACTAAGTGCCTCATCCAGGCTTTTCCTGAACACCTCCAGGGACGGTGACTCCACCACCTCCCTGGACAGCCCATTCCAATGCCAGTCACTCTCTCTGGCAAGAACTTCCTCCTAACATCCAGCCTATACTTCCCCCGGCACAACTTGAGACTGTGTCCTCTGTGCTGATGAAGTTCCAGCCAGTCATGCCTGGAAGTGTCCTTTTAGTGGAAAGCATGTAAGGTAATACTGTTTTTACTTTTTGTAGGCAACTTTGATGATTCAGATCTAGTTGATGGCAATTTACCTAAAGGAGGTGGCGATGGTAGCGGCAGCAACGGTAAGACTGTAGCTTGTGTTTCATGTTGATCTTATTGCTACCTAAGCATTTGATCAAAGCTCCCACGCAAACTGCTTAACATTGTTTAATTTGTAGCACCTTTCTTTCTGCTACCTGAAGCTTAAAAGTATACCTTCCAGTTCAAAAGCAACATGTTCTGTCTGCAGAAAAACTCCAGATAATTAAGAGGTAAAATTTTCAATGATTTTTTTTTTCAGGTGGGTTTAAAACTGAGATGTCAGTGTGGTACTTATAACAAAAATCACCACAAACATAGTTCTTAAAGGCATCCAGATGTTATTTTCACATCTTCTGTGACATTTGTTTTTGTTCTTGTGGCTAGCAAGCTCATGGATGTGCAATAAGAGTTGCATTCTTAAAAATTTCATTTCCATTTCATTCTTATTCCACAGAATGAATTGACTCTTAGATTTCAAAGTAATGTAAGGTATATCTACTTTGAGTAGTATAAAACTGTTTTCATGTCTTACCTCACTCTTGGAGTAATCTGTCCTAATTGTGAGTAATCTGCCTTGTCTAATTGTTATGGCACATCTTAGTACAGAGATGGTCACTGGGACCAAGCTGAAGTAGTGGTCATCATTAGAATGAGGTTAGTCATCCTTCTGTGTGTTAAGTGCAACTTTGCAATTTCTCTGTCAGAGTTAGCTTATGTATCTTGATGTGGAGTTGGGATGCACCTCTGATTACTGAGTTCTTCAGGGAGTTATCTGAGACAGAGCTTACTTTTGATACTTTTTTGGGGAAGCTTTCACCTTTCAAGATTCCTTTGGAGCACTTGAAAATTGAAAATGAAAATTGGCAGGGCTAAGAAGCACCTCTTGAGACTACTGTGGTGTTTTCACCGCGCAGGTTTCTGCGTCAGTTGTCAAACTTACAGATGGGTTGTGTTCTTGCAAGATGATTTGACAAAAAGGCATCCAATAGAGATACTGTCCTTTAGACATGTAAAATCTAAAACCTTTTGTTCATTTTTGCAGAACGGAGGGGCCCAACTCCAGAAAATGACAAAGAATCCGAGGGTAAATGCATACATTCATGTGCATGATGGTGTTTGCGTGCGTGAAGTTTGTTTTCTGGGGTTTTGTGTATTGTTAATGTTCTGCTGGAATGGTCACTGCAGTAATGGGTTTTAACTTTAAAAACTTTTGTGGGATCTAGAATGCTTCCTTTTAGGTTCTCCTTTCACAGTTCTTTTTAATCTCCATGTCACAAATGATTTCATAGTATCATAGTATCATCAGGGTTGGAAGAGACCTCACAGATCATCAAGTCCAACCCTTCACCACAGAGCTCAAGGCTAGACCATGGCACCAAGTGCCACGTCCAATCTTGCCTTGAACAGCTCCAGGGACGGCGACTCCACCACCTCCCCGGGCAGCCCATTCCAGTAGCCAATGACTCTCTCAGTGAAGAACTTTCTCCTCACCTCGAGCCTAAACTTCCCCCGGCGCAGCCTGAGGCTGTGTCCTCTCGTTCTGGCGCTGGCCACCTGAGAGAAGAGAGCAACCTCCTCCTGGCCACAACCACCCCTCAGGTAGTTGTAGACAGCAATAAGGTCACCCCTGAGCCTCCTCTTCTCCAGGCTAAACAATCCCAGCTCCCTCAGCCTCTCCTCGTAGGGCTGTGCTCGAGGCCTCTCACCAGCCTCGTCGCCCTTCTCTGGACACGCTCAAGCATCTCAATGTCCCTTCTAAACTGGGGGGCCCAGAACTGAACACAGTACTCAAGGTGTGGTCTAACCAGTGCAGAGTACAGGGGCAGAATGACCTCCCTGCTCCTGCTGGCCACACCATTCCTGATGCAGGCCAGGATGCCACTGGCTCTCTTGGCCACCTGGGCACTCTGCTGGCTCATGTTCAGGCAGGTATCAATCATCACCCCCAGATCCCTCTCTGTCTGGCTGCTCTCCAGCCACTCCGACCCCAGCCTGTATCTCTGCATGGGGTTGTTGTGGCCAAAGTGCAGCACCCTGCACTTGGAGCCATTGAACATCATCCCCTTGGACTCTGCCCATCTGTCCAGGCGGTCAAGGTCCCGCTGCAGAGCCCTTCTGCCCTCCAACCCGGCCGCATCTGCCCCCAGCTTGGTGTCATTTGAAACTGTTCAAGTCTCAGAGCTGCTGGTGCAGGTTTGGCATTGAAAGGGTAGGTTTTTTAATTAACTTAACTTCCATGTGCATGCATGAGTGACTTAACAATAGGCATTACTAAGAAATCAATGGTTGCAAAATAAGAAGATTCAATTTTCATTATTCACAAAGGAGTTATTATGACAGCTTCATGTAATAACTTCAGTTTATTGCTCTTTGAAAGTGTTCATGAAGATTTACTCAAACCTTTTTTTTTTCTTTTTTTTTGTTTGTTTGTTTGTTTGTTTGTTTGTTTTTTTCCCTCCAGGTTCTCAGGGAGCAATAGCTGGAATTGCAAGTGCTGTAATTGCTACTGTAATTGGAGCAGTATCTAGTTTCATTGCTTACCAGAAGAAGAAACTCTGTTTCAAACAAAGTGGTAAGAATTCTGAATTAGTTTTGTTTCCTACTTGTCTAAAGAGACACATTTTTGTATCCATATGGGGGCTAGACACTGATGCATAAGGTAGTTTTAATAGCAAAGTGAGTTTGTGTTCATGGGGAGTAACATCTCTTAGTAATTATCTCAGAGAGAGTGTATGAAGAATACTTTGCTCCTTCTAGAAGCAGACAAGACTTCAGGCTTTGCCTTTCTTAAAATAAAAGCACTTCCTGCTAAAGAGTAAGAAGTCACTGAAAAAAATAAGTCATTAAGACCAATTGAGTGGGGGTTGGGGATTAGAGACTGTTTCAATGCTGAAACATTTCTAATTTTGGAAATTTTGCATTTGTGTCTTCACAAGATGCTTGCCTGCATAGTAGTTTTCTGAGAACTACTCATGTGTTCACCCTCCACTGATTCTTTCTTCTGCAGCCAGCTGTTCCTTGCTGTCTGCTTCTTTTCCATCTAAATAATATACAACTTAGATGAGAGAACTTTGGGAGTACTGTAGGTGATAGGTGAGCAGAAGCTTTGCTTCTCTCATCATTGGTTGGTGAAGGGAGATTGAGCAGTCATCCAGCAAGACACTTGAGAGTTTTGTAATTTGGGAAGTTTGGAAGCTGAGTAACATCTACAATGCATATTAAAACTAGGATGCAGGCAACACAAGGAAAAGCCAACTACTGTCAGTAGCCCACTTTATTCAGTGCTGTTTCTTCTCACAAATTATCCCTAATGATCAACAACTTTGAAGATAAAAAAAATTTGGATGCTATATGTCTGTTTGTTTCCCAGCAGATGAAGAGAATGTGAATATGGAAAGCCATCGGGGACCACAATCTGAGCCACCTGGTAAGAAAAGAATATGGGTGGAAGATCAACTTCCTGGTGGGGGAATCTATTAAATGCACTTTATGGAAAGGAAAAAAACTGCTTTGTTTTATTTATTAAAAAATATCTGGTAGCTACTGTGGCAACTACTTTAGAATTATCAGTTCTGATAATTTGGCTACTCTTTGCTAGCCTTTTATTCTTTGAACATACTGATTTATTACCTTGAGAAGTCGTTGAATTACAGGAGCTTAGAGAAAGTAAGGAATCAAGTTCTCTTTGCAAAAGTGTTATTAAAGCCAATTGCAAAAACATACATGTGATACATAACTGCAGTTAGCTGACTGATGTTTCATTAGTGTATGTTGTGTGTGTTTGGAGTCTGGTAACCTCCTTGATTGTAACCAGTACAGCCCTCTGCAAGAATGTGTATTAACAAATGCTAATAGTGCTTGGGCAGACATGAAACCACACTGGAAGGAAGGACTCAGCTTGCAAACATGTTGTAAATAAAACATTCTCTGCTTTTATGACAGAATCATCAAATAATAAATCCTTCTACAATGGTGACAGCTACTGAAAGTTCTCTCTTAAAGCAGTAAAAACCCAAACAACCTCATCCTTCCACATATGATTGTTTAGGCTTGACAGAACAAGCAATTAACTCCAGAAAAGTCATAGATAGATCTGGAGGAAAGAATATAGGTGAAAACTTGGCTTTCTAGCCTTTTTAACTGGGCAACAAAGTAGTCCAACTTTATGCTAAAGTTTATTAAGTGTCTTTGAAACACTGAATATTAAAATCTCAATGCAGTATAAATTTGTAATGTATTATTCTGTGGGCTTAATCTAAACCACACAGAACTAGTTGAGGTTTTTTTACTTTAAAAAAAATACACCTTGTCCCTCAGGTATGCCATCAGTTTGCTAAAATTTCCATCTGCCTCACCATCATCTTGATAAATGTTTTCCTTTAATCTTTTAAATACTTAAACCTCTCAAGGAGAAAACATTTTCTCCTGACTGGCTTTTTAGTCAGGACTGGAGAAAGGCAGGTACCCTCAGTTTAGCTGTACATTACTAAAGCAAACAATATTGGTCAAAATGCTCTACTAAATGCAGTTAACATACAGTTGGATTCAGGACACGCTAAAATTTTGGCCGAGATTCACCAGAACTCAGGTGTGAAATATGTCAGATACTGCAGACTTTATTTTAACCAATAAAGTCAAATTTGGGATGTTACCATCCATGATTACTCCTGCCTACATATTGATGCCATGATTCATGTCAAATTTCATACCTCTTGTATTTCACAGGCAAGCATGAGCATGTTTTGAGCCAAGAAACTAGGCAACCGTGGTCAGCTTGTGGCTACTTCTGATATAAGTTCTGGGAGTCAGCAGGTGTTAGCTCTGCATTTGGTGATAGAGTGTTGATATGACCTCTAGTTAGAAGCAATCTTGCACTAGGCGAGGTCAGATGGCATAGAAGAAGAGGTTTGTGCTTTTATGTCGTCTTAGCTTTGACTTCCTGAAATAGTGGATAACCTAAGCTAGCACTTTCTTTCAGTAACCCAGTTTTTCTGTCAGTTACGCAGGCTGTACTCCACTTTGGTTTTGCATGTGCAAAACTGCAAGCCTGAAACTATGTATTAGGCTATGCTGCAAGTGCATATAGCTACATGGATCTGGTAGGATGTGGTTATTGGAGTGAGGATCTGGGATGTAATATCACTTAGTATGCTGAATGCTGGCTTTACAGAATCAAGCCTCTGCTTACCTGAATTTATCGTTACGTTTTCAAATGCTCACTGAGAAGTTTGTTGTCCACATATGCTACTACGTAGTAATATGTAACTTACAATGTGTACTAGCTTAGTGTACTGATCTTGTACTGATTTTGAGTTACTATCCTTTTTTTTTTAGTTCAGCGTGCACTTCTGGAGAATTAAACTAAAGAAAAGGTGATGAAGACTAGAACATGGAAACTGGATAGAGAGCCTGCATTCTGCCTGGGAAAAAAAAAAACATGAAGAAATAAACAAAAAAAACCCATAATATGAACAACAGAGTCTGAAGCTGTATGAGAAAAGAGTTCTTGTTTGAAACACCTCTGGGAGCGTGACTTAGATCTGAATATTTCTGTATGGTTAGCCCTGTGAAGCGTTGTTGCACACCAATACATGGCCTTAATGACAGGAGTGTATGTCATGCCTTTACGTTCTTGCCTTTACCCCTGTGACAAACAGGTGTGTCTCAAGTGCATTCAGTATGTTCAACTTTTCCTTACCTCTCAAAAAACAACAAGCAATTAATGTTTTGCTATGCCATTGCTTTCAGGCAGTGCAAACATTCTTTTAATATCCTGTACGCAGTGAGTGTACCAACCAAACGACTCAATGTGCGTTGTGGGCATCCAAAAGCAAATGGCTCACTCTGCATGGATAATGGATCTGGGTGTGGGGGTTGCTAAAATAAACTAGGTAGCTGCTTGGGTCAGCCACCAGGGAAGAGATGCTTGTTCTTGAGTGTCCAAGAGACAAAAATCCAGCTTTGTTTGGTTTTTTTTTTAGGTTGTTTTTTTTTTTTTTCATTAATTCTGTCTGGTACAGATTCAGAACACAGAAACTAGTGCACACAGACCCTCCATCCTTTCTGTCTCTTTCTGCTTAGCAAGTATAGAGCTGGTCACATGTGGAAAAACCTGATTTTCAAATCAGAATTATAATGTGATTGTATACATCTGGTGGGGATGATGTTTTGTGGATGAAGTACTGGGGAGTGGGGACTAAGGCTTCCCTAATCAAAAACTTAACAGAAAATAACATTGAGTACAGAAGGCTTAGCATATGCACTTAAAAGACACAAACAGTATCGCAGTTCAAAAGTACACAGTAGTAGCAAGACTGACCAGAGCAACCTAGCCTCACTCCACAAGCATCTGTACATGTGAAGAATGCTTTTGGACTTGTGAAAGATTGTCATCAGGAAGAGGACCTGTGTTGGCATCCTCAACTGCAAGTGCTCCTGAGCTTTCCCAGGGCTCATGCAAGCCACAGAGAGGGCTCAAGGATCTGCTGAAGCATGGAAAACTGCAACTCATAACAGTTAAAGGACTAAGTCTGGAGTAAAAATCAGTTCTGTCTGGAAAGATCTGACGAGGTCTCTTGGCTTTCATTCTAATTGATTTCAACTCTAATGCAGTTTTACAGTATGTGTCTTAGTAATGTGCTCCAGCCATCTGCGGAGTTCTGCAGAAATGACATTTTGTGGAACATCTTAGAAGTCATTATGAATTTGGATATTAAACATGTAAATAGATCTCTGCATTCAAACATGAATGTATGCCAAGGATAATTCATTTAAGAATTTCTTGTACATGTTTCTTAGCTTGCAACAAAGCTTTACACAGATTTTAGTATTTTGTTACGGAATTAATTTGTAACCCTCTTTTTGCCCCACTTCTGCTTTTAGTTTAAAAAGTGTTAAAACCTTTAAATGTGTCAGAGGGTGGAAAAGTGATTTTTCTTTTTTATATAAACATGTGACCTATATAAATACAAAGAAATTAAATGTACTGCTTACCTGCATGAATAAACTGGTGTGTCACTGCCAAACGTCAGGAAAACAGAAATAAGCCAGTATTTGTTAGGAAAAGAATGGCAGGGGAAGCTCAAACTAGCTTTTGGCTAACCAGACTCTTGAATCCTTATGCTTTTGCAAGCCTAAAAATTACTTTATTAAAACCTCCTACCAACATTGTGATTTTTCTAAAAATAAATTTAAAAAAAAACAAAAAAGGTGATGCTTTTTTTGTTTCTTTCTTAGTAGCTCCAGAAATACCAAAAAATGGTGCTGTATTTTATGTATTATTGCTTCGTCATCAGTTCAGATTTATTTCTTACACACTGTTTAATCATTTTAAAAGCACATTGGACAGTAGCAATGAAGCTGTGAGCTGCTTTCATGGGTTGCTTACCAATGCAAAAAGCAGAGTAGACTGTGAAGAACTGGCAAGGGTTTTGATGAACATCTGGATCTGGTAACAAAGAATCACACTGCAAATATGCACGTCAATAGAAGGGCAAACTTAAGTGTTCCTCATCCAGTTATCATCACAGCCTTTAGAAACATACTTTTGCAGGGCCATGTGTCATTGTCTTACTTTCTAATAGGAGAGGACCATAACTAAAAGAGATGCCAAGTGTCAGAGGTGCCAAGTGACTGAATAGTTAACAAGTTTACTGATTCTTGTCAGTCTAAATAGGCAGGGGTGACAGGTTAAAATTGGGCACAGATATACTCCACAAAGCAGGCAAATTTAAAGATGATGGTCAAAGAGGGAATGGTGATTTCAGCAGCACATCTTACCTGGCTTTGTTTATGGTTTAGCAGGCTGGATTTCAAGAGAAGTGTGGCCAGCAGGGCAAGGGAGGTGATTCTCCCCCTTTACTCTGCTCTCGTCAGACCCCACCTGGAGTACTGTGTGCAGTTCTGGAGCCCCCAGCACAAGAAGGACATGGAACTGCTGGAGCGGGTCCAGAGGAGAGCCACGAAGATGATCAGAGGGCTGCAGCACCTCTGCTATGAGGACAGGCTGAGAGAGTTGGGGCTCTTCAGCCTGGAGAAGAGAAGGCTTCGAGGAGACCTTAGAGTGGCTTTCCAGTATTTGAAGGGAGCCTACAGGAAAGCTGGGGAGGGACTATTGACAAGGTCTAGTAATGTCAGGACGAGGGGGAATGGGTTTAAGCTGGAAGAGGGGAGATTTAGACTGGATGTTAGGAGGAAGTTCTTTACAGTGAGGGTGGTAAGACACTGGAACAGGTTGCCCAGGGAGGTTGTGGATGCTTCCTCCCTGGAGGCGTTTAAGGCCAGGCTGGATGAGGCCTTGAGCAACCTGCTCTAGTGGGAGGTGTCCCTGCCTGTGGCAGGGGGTTGGAGCTGGATGATCCTTGAGGTCCCTTCCAACCTAAACCATTCTATGATTCTATGATTCTATGAAGAGAGACTGGCTGCTGCCGTTTAGGAAGAATAGAAGGCTAGAAAATCCATACTGCCATACTGTTTACTGTTCTCATGTAATGAACAAGAAACTGTTAATTTGTGAGTTTCTGTTACTTACCTGTGCATAAAATGTAGCAGTTCATTTATTTTTAAGTAGAGTATTGCTGGCTACAGCATTATTTGCCTTGCCACCCTTTGAGACTTTGGTATTTTGCCTTCCTAGCTCAACTTTCTCATGCATTCCAGAGCTGTGTATCCACAATCATCGTTTCTCACATGCATTCAGTCAAGAAACATTGTTCGTTAGCAATTATTCTTTATCCTACTGAAGTGCTTTTATGGTTATCTCCTACAGATGAGGACATTGTGGTCTTACAGGCTGCCAGTGACTTTCAGATCCCAATTTAAGAGTTTAATGTTCTCGTTTCCATACACCAGACTGCACAGTGGAATGAACAGTTACTGTACTTTCTAGGCCCAAACTGAAAATTCACTTCTGGTGAAGTAATTGCACCACTAAGCTGACTTTAAATGGATAGCAACAAAGAGCTCATCCTGGCCCTATTGCACCCCCTCCTCAGTTCTTTTCCTCCAGTCTACCTGAGAAGGAACTACCTTCAGTAACAGGAGCAAAAAAGCAAAGCAGGATCTTCTGGTCAGTTTAGCTTCTCCCAAGAAGCCGAGATGAGAGTTTAGTTCATACTATCAAAGAAAGGACTGTTTGAAAAGTGTTCTGACGGTTCTCAGATGTGATGTCCATTTCAAATACCCAGACTGACTCAAACTAATTCATCAGGCTATGGAAATTCTTAAGCATAAGATTTGGCAGGTTTTTACTGAAGCTCCTACTCATGCTCATTTCAATATCTGTGCCAAATTTTGTATGCTAATGAGAACATAGTAGAATCAGCTTGGGCTGAGTTACAACTCCAGTTGTACTTTTGGTGGGTTTTGTTTGTTTGGGTTTTTTTCCCTAGTTATTTTAGGCCACTAAGTCATTGTGTATTTTTTACATGATGAGTTTATGAAATAAACCTCACCTTTTCAGAAACTGGAAGGATTCTTTTCACTCTTTTATGTTGCACAGAACAAAAAGGCATATTAAAGTGAAGAGATAGAATAGAATAGAATAGAATCAACCAGGTTGGAAGAGATCTCCAAGATCATCCAGTCCAACCTAGCGCCCAGCCCTAGCCAGTCAACCAGACCATGGCACTAAGGGCCTCATCCAGGCTTCTCTTGAACACCTCCAGGGACAGCGACTCCACCACCTCCCTGGGCAGCCCATTCCAATGCCAATCACTCTCTCTGTGAAGAACTTCCTCCTAACATCCAGCCTATACTTCCCCCAGCACAACTTGAGGCTGTGTCCCCTTGTCCTGTTGCTGGTTGCCTGGGAGAAGAGACCAACCCCCACCTGGCTACAACCTCCCTTCAGGGAGTTGTAGACAGCAATGAGGTCTGCCCTGAGCCTCCTCCAGGCTAAACAACCCCAGCTCCCTCAGCCTCTCCTCATAGGGTTTGTGTTCCAGGCCCCTCACCAGCCTTGTTGCTCTTTTCTGGACACGTTCCAGCACCTCAACATCTCTCTTGAATTGAGGAGCCCAGAACTGGACACAGTACTCAAGGTGTGGCCTGACCAGTGTTGAGTACAGGGGCAGAATAACCTCCCTCGTCCTACTGGCCACACTGTTCCTGATACAGGCCAGGATGCCATTGGCTCTCTTGGCCACCTGGGCACACTGCTGGCTCATCTTCAGCCTACTATCCACCAGTACCCCCAGGTCCCTTTCCTCCTGGCTGCTCTCCAGATAATTATGAGTAGGAAAAGGACTCAGGTGGAGGAAAAGCATAGGTTCTTTTTCAAGACCTGCATTTGGAGTACTTTAAGAACGATAACAATAAGCCACTAAAATGTATGTTCCTCCAGCTGCTTATGAAAGACCACTGAAGTTTTAGCTAGTGTGTCACACTTGGCCTCTTCCATTGCCAATAAATTCTATCAACGATTCACTGGAATACTTGGCTTATATTTAAATTAAATTAATATATTACCACAGGTTTCAATGTTTTAATTAAAATACTTCCAGTTGTATGAAAAAGAGATGAAGGCTATAGGATATTAGTAGCTTTCCATAGCAGTTCTAGGGTATAATTTGGTTCTTTCATCTCTGATAGACTCATACAGCAGGTCACCCCTGCCAAAAGACAGCAATGTCTTACTCTGCCCACAGGAAGGATGAGGCTGAAGCTGTGGTGAGTTGTGACTGTCATTTTCTCTTAGGTTGTCTCATCTAAAAGAGGCCTGATGAGCTAAAAGTATATGGTGTGGAGAATAGACAGTCAGGCTGCCTCTGTTTCTCCACCCATTTTCTCTCTGTTGAATAGATGGTGCAGGTTTTGGGTTTATTTTTTGAAAGAAGGGTTAAAAAATGAGGTGATTATCCACTTTCTCAGATGAATATTAGGTAGAGCTTTGTTTTCTCCTTAAATAGAAAAAGATGGTTCAATGATTTCTCAAAAGGGATGCAACTGCACTTCATGGTCCATCAAGGTGTAAGGCCTTGCATTCAGTTTGGGTTTGTTTTTCAATACAATATCGTTTGTCTCATACCTTAGGTAAGCAGCTGCGTGTCTTCCACAGACAGAGCTGAGAAGCTCCTGTAGGGCCCCGAGACACAAGTGGGATAAACACTGGGGATACCCCATCTCCAATGCTAGCTACACTCCTTCTTGTGCTGCCTTTGTGTTGGTTTCATTTAACTGAACAGAGCAGTAGGTAGCTACAGAAGAGCTGGGCAAGGGGATGCATCGTCTTCAAACTTCATCTGAGAATAGAATAGAATCAACCAGGTTGGAAGAGAGCTCCAAGATCATCCAGTCCAACCTAGCACCCAGCCCTAGCCAGTCAACTAGACCATGGCACAAAGGGCCTCATCCAGGCTTTTCCTGAACACCCCCAGGGACGGTGACTCCACCACCTCCCTGGGCAGCCCATTCCAATGCCAATCACTCTCTCTGGCAAGAACTTCCTCCTAACATCCAGCCTATACTTCCCTCGGCACAACTTGAGACTGTGTCCCCTTGTTCTGTTGCTGGTTGCCTGGGAGAAGAGACCAACCCCACCTGGCTACAACCTCCCTTCAGGTAGTTGTAGACAGCAATGGGGTCCCCCCTGAGCTTCCTCTTCTCCAGGCTAAACAACCTCAGCTCCCTCAGCCTCTCCTCATAGGGTTTGTGTTCCAGGCCCTTCACCAGCTTTGTTGCCCTTCTCTGGACACCTTCCAGCACCTCAACATCTCTCTTGAATTGAGGAGCCCAGAACTGGACACAGCACTCAAGGTGTGGCCTGACCAGTGTTGAGCATTTGGTATCTCAATGAACTAACAACAGAGAAGCATTTGAGAAGACTTCACTTTCTTTTTGAAGTAAAGCAGCTGAACATCTTTTAGCTGTTTGGGCTTGCCTGGGAGTAGTAGACAGCTCTGCTAGCATTCCTGTTTCCTTCAGGTGAATTCCTTACTGATATGGAGATTAGCACATGTGCCTGCTTCAGTTATCTTGGGAAAAATAAGCTCAACTTGGTCGTGGTATAATTGTTCTTTTAACTGGCTGATGAAATCAACTCTTAAACTTGCATGTCCTTAACTCTTCTGAGACTGAACAACTGGCCTTGACAGGGAGAACGATGACATAAATTGAGCTTTAGAGTAGCTTTAAAATAGTTAAGCCATGTGATACCATAAGCCATGCCATTACAAACCATTCTGCTGGTTCAAATCTGAGGGTGGGTAGGGGGAACTGACCAACCTGAACATCAGGCTTCTTGAAGATCCAACATTACCAGGTTTTATCAGTCCAGTTATGTTGCTGCATCTGCTCTTCATAACTAGAGTAAAAGCAATAACAAAGTAATGCAGCTTGGACTAGCCTGTGCCTCACATCAGACTGAATCATCCAGCAACACCACGAGTAGGCCTTTCATGGTAGCAGCTTCCTTGCATACCTGCTGCCCTAGTCAAAACAACGCTGATAAAAAGGCCTGCAGCTTACCCCTCAGCAAAAGGGAGGACAGACACCAGTCTCTTTGCTGGCACCAGGCGCCAACGCGATGGTGGTAGCCAGGTCAAGAGACAAGTGCACTGTCACATGGATTTGCTGGAGAAAGGCTATGACAAAACTGTATTTAAATCACATCAGTAATTTTAGAGTACATTCCTGGCTGGATGCATCCCTTTTGTTCATTTTCCAAGGCTTGGTGCTCTCAGGCTCAGTACTGAGTGAACTCTCTCTCCCTATAGGTACACAGGGCTAGTCACAGTTAAAACTGTATCTAGATCAATGGGGGAAAAAATGACAGACATGCTCCCTGTAAAGATAAACACACGCCAGGATGTCAAGGCTGATTCAGTTCAGCAGTCTGACATCACATCTTAAGTTTATAAAATTAGGGAGTCTGCTCATTGCTTTGCAGACAGCTCCCAACTCTTGCAGATTCTTGGCCCCCACTTCCCTAGCAGAGTGGCTTCGGCTAACTGTTGGGACCCTAGACAGGACTGTCTTCAGCAGCGGTCACTGCCTAGCCAAAAACCGAGCAGGGGAGCAGCGCTTCGAGGGCAGAGCCTATCTGAGAGCACTTTTTTCAGGCACACATCAGAGAAGGCTGGCCTCCTCCCAGCAGCTACTTGAGCTCTCACAGCACCACACCCAGCTTTGAAGGTGAAGATGCCAAACAGGTTGGCTTTCCCTCTGGGAAGGAGGCGGCTTCAGAGCACACTTGCTCCTTCCTCATTGGGTGCTGTCACTGATTCCCCAGCTCCCCATGCGGCCTGCCAGGGAGATAAATAGATTTCTTAGAGGGTGGGGGGCCCCTGTGGTGCTGCTTACAGCTTAGATGTAGAGGGGTTGTTTGCTGTTGTTATTTATCCTGTACTATAAAAGGGTTTTAGTGACTTCTCTCTCTTCTGTGGTGCATGAGTGTGACTGATACAGAACTTTTCAGACAGAGCTGCCGATTCAAAGTGTCTCACTCAAACCTCGGCACAGTAGTTGCAACATCCACCATCACCGCTTGCAACATCAAGGCACTGCGTAGAACACCATGGGAAAAGTCAGAAGTATCCTTCTTTTGTGCCTCAGCTTTCTCCTAGTCCATGTAAGAGGTAAGTGACCTTTGCCTTGCCTTATTTCTAGGGTATGATTATTAAAAATAGGGGTGGTGGTGGGGGAAATCCCCAAATCTAAATGCCAACCCCTAAGAAGTCTGCTTGTTTATTTAGAAATGCTTGCTGGCATTATTTCTGTTAGCTACTATTTCATGAGAAGCATTCAAGAGTATTTAGAGAAGTACTTCTGCATTTTCTAAAGGGATATACATATATGTATTATAAGCAACTTATAATAGCTTATAATAGCAATGCTTATGAGAGCGATGCCAGTTGGAGTTTTTTGTTATTGTTTCTTGTGTTCTCTTTAGCATTGCTACCCTAAAATTACACAAGCTTGAACTTGAGTATAATTTTCTTTTTAATGGAAGCTGTGAAATGAGATATTGAAGGAGAACTCATTCTTTCCAAAGAAATCCCAAGTCAAATACTGACTTCATGTTCTTTAGAGCTCTTCTTGGTTATTGGCTGTGATGGTTTGGGTGTCCCCCGCCCCCCACACACTTTAGAAATCACCCAGACTAGACTCAGCCGGCTCTGGAAATTTGAATGAAGCTTATATTTACAGCTGGCACAATTTACAAGCAGATAGTTACAGTATATACAGTTATAGACAGAAATACACAAGGTAAAAAGGTAATACAGACACAACTCCCCTCCCAGAAACCTGAGTCCCCAGGAAAGGCTCTCAACCACCCCCTCACCTTTCCCCTACCCCTCTCAACCTTACCCCAGTCCCAAGGAAGAATGGAGGTTTGGCCAAGGGGATTAAGAAGCAAAGGTGAAATCAGCCAAAGCGAATGGAGGGTGAGGTTAGAAAGCAAGATGGAGTTCAGCCAGCAGCCTCAGCTCTCCAGCAGGCAAAGAGCTGAGAGAACAGCCCAGAGCGAAGTGCCCAAGCAAAGTGACTTTATCTTTGTTTTGCCTGTCTTCTTTACACATCTCAGCAAGACTGTGAGGGAAGTAGACCTCACCATTGTTTTCATTTCTCAGCCTATCATCTAGTTCTTCTCACCAAAACATTCTAGCTAGCTTCAAACTAGCACATTGGCCTATAATGAAATAGATGTATTATACTGTAGGAACAGATTCTGACTCAGTTTAAAGATGCTGATGCTTTCATGTTGGTTCTCATGCTTTAATAATTATAAGTTAATAAATGATTTATATATATATATATATAATATATGTTTGTTATATATGTATAATAAATGATTTAAATATATATTCCTGAATCTATAAAAGCCACACAGCAGCATACTTATCTTTTTATCATGAAGGATTAATGAATAATTAAATGCACTTTTAACTACAATTTTCAAAGGATCAGTAGCAGCTGGGAAAACGTTTTCCTTTCACATCAAGTCATTGTCCTATGTTCTGACATAATTGTCTTGTGAATTTTCTTTGTGGCATGTGCAGAATTATCCTCGTGTGTATTTGCCATGTAGTGTACTTGTAACTTGACAGGACAAGGAGCAATGGGTGGAAGTTGAGGCACAGGGAGTTTCATGTAAACATGAGGAGGAATTTTTTCCCTGTGAGGGAGACAGAACACTGGAACAGGCTGCCCAGGGGAGTTGTGGAGTCTCCCTCTCTGGAGAGACTCAAAACCTGCCTGGACACATTCCTGTGTGATCTGGTGTCCTGCTTGGCAGGGGGCTTGGGTTAGATGATCTTTCGAGGTTGCTTCCAGCCCCTGACATCCTGTGATTCTAACCTTTCCTTCTTTGTGTACTAACATTACTTCAGTAACTTGCAGCACACTCTTTGACCGCAGGAAGAAACCAGACAGTAATTGTAGCTTCTGCTACTCACCCTCCTACCACCCTCAATTTAAATGGAGTCCCTAAGAGATCTTGTAGTGATGGACAGTGAAAAAAACCTTGCCTTAAATTACTATCATAATTCCATTTGCAGAAATAAGGAATGAGCTATAGAGGTCTCCAGCAAGTAACATAGCCTAGAAACTGGAGAGCAGTAGGACTGTGCTGGCCTGCCTCATAACAAGGATGATTCACCCAGTCTGCAATCACCAGCATGCAGATTTTCTTGTTCTGGAGGAATCCCTTCTGTTCAATATTACTATTTAAACCATCTGAACGTGGGCAAGGCAATTGCCATACACTCTGTCAATTTAATTACAAGGATAGCCAGCCTAACCATTCTTGCTTTATACATGTGTTCATTTAGAGCCAGCTCAAGCCCTACTTTGGGGAAGAAGTGCTGAAAGCCACTGTAGGCTTTGGATACAGTCTTATGACTCAACACTGGTCAGGCCACACTTTGAGTGCTGTCAGTTCTGGGCTCCTCAATTCAAGAGAGATGTTGAGATTCTGGAAGGTGGCCACAGGAGGGCGACAAAGCTGGTGGGGGCCTGGAGCACAGCCCTGTGAGGAGAGGCTGAGGGAGCTGGGGGTGTGCAGCCTGCAGAAGAGGAGGCTCAGGGCAGACCTCATTGCTGTCTACAACTACCTGAAGGGAGGCTGTAGCCAGGTGGGGTTGGTCTCTTCTCCCAGACAATCAGCAGTTGAACAAGGGGACACAGCCTCAAGTTGTGCTGGGGGAGGTCTAGGCTGGATGCTAGGAGGAAGTTCTTCACATAGAGAGTGATTGGCATTGGAATGGGCTGCCCAGGGAGGTGGTGGAGTCACCGTCCCTGGAGGTGTTCAAGCAAAGCCTGGCTGAGGCACTTAGTGCCATGGTCTAGTTGACTGGCTAGGGCTGGGTGCTAGGTTGGACTGGATGATCTTGGAGGTCTCTTCCAACCTGGTTGGTTCTATGATTCTATGACTGTGGAAACTATTTCTCCCACTTTGGAAAGCAAAACTAATTATTCTAAATCTATGGGAAGAGCCACTAAATTTTATCATCAAAATATTTATCATGTTTCAATGGACATTAACAGGAACTTCTTCTCAGTCATAATCAAAATATGGTGAGAGAAAGGTTTGGTCATGCTGGTGAAAAGGATCTAAGTTCTTATGGTAAGAATGCCTCTATGCCTTTTTTTATGCAGCCTTAATTCTTAATCTAAGATGTAACCATCTGTGTTAGCCTCTAGAAATTACTATGCCACTACAGCCAGGCCAGATCACATTACTGCTCTTACCATCTAGCTTTTCCCCTTTTATCTGACTGACTTCAGTTAGCTGGTTAGACTATCTTGATGGACATATCTCAGCAGAAGTGTGGCCTAATGAAGGACCACACTGCACAAGGAATCAGACGTGGCACAGGCTAGAAACTTACGTGCTCATTGCAGTCTCCCGTACTTGTATTTGCACTCTGCCTTTTGTTGTTTGGGCAGGTTACATGAGATCTCCTCTACAAGTTAAGCTGCAACAGCAAACTCTCTGAGGGCCTTTTAGCCCCACCTGAATGAAAGACATTTCACAGAAACTTCTTCCACTTAAGTTCATGCTCACATCCTACGTCAGTTACCGTGGTTTAGCTGACCTGTGGTAGTTCAATCTTGACAGTGTCTACAGTGTCCACTTCTGGCTTAAAGAGACACAACTTAGGTCCTAGTCCCCCAGTAGCTGAGGTAATGCACCTGTTTGAAACATACTACAGGTCCCATTTTGGATGTACACATGTGCAACCTGAGGATTCTCTCCTATACAGACCTGGAAATCAGGCGAGACTCTCTCACTCAGACCTGACTGCTCAGAAATGTCCCCCAGGTTCCCACTGCAGATATAAGCTATGCATCCATGGTCTTTAAAGTCAAATGATAGATCACATATTTAGTCAGTAACAAAGTCATTGAAAAGGCTGCTCACATATTTAGTCAGTAACAAAGTCATTGCAAAGGCTGCTGGTGTGTAAGATGCTATAAGTGTACTCCATTAGGTATTGCATGCTGCACAGGTAAAGGGGACAGATAGTAAACCATGTACCACTGGCTGGGTAAGGCTTACATAGATATTCACTCTAATTAGATTCTCAGTTAATTAGCCAGGCACTTTATGAGGAGAAAATTACACATCTGTTTAAATTGGAGACATGATGTGACTTAGTTTTGTTAATAATGCAGTTTTCACTGGAGTTAAGAGAAAGAATGAGACAGATGAAAAGCACAGCCCTGGTTTTCTTACGCTGTTTCATCAAACTCCAGTCCTCATCGTTGCTCCATGTCAGGTTCCTGTCTCTTGTTGCTGGGCATCAAAAACTATTTCACACCCAATACCAGAGCTGCTACCACCTATAGTCATGTCAGTGGTATCATCCAAGGGTATGATTACCCTTTGATAAGTGGACATATCTGAACTGGTTGAAATGCTAAAGCAACAGCAGAGCTCTTGCAACAGCAGAGCTGGAGAAGAGCTGGCAATCCATTGCCCAGCTTCATGGGTTCACTTCTCAAGCACTGCTGCCACGTTCCAAGTCTGGTAGCAGTGCCCAGACTACTTGTTTTCAGTGTGTATTTTTCCATTATTTACATCAGCAACTGTCAATCCTTTCCCACCCCACTCAGGGTAATATATATATGTATATTTTTAAAGCCATAACCCTTTCAAGATCAATAAAAATATGTGTTTCTGCAGCTTTTTGCCTCATAGGTAGGAGGAGAGAAATTCAGATTGCTTTTACAAGAGTCTTCCTTCATTTTCACAGGGTGGCTGACAGCTATGAATATGATGTGAGAATACTATCTCTCTAAAATCTGATCTGTAGTACAATATCATGAGGCCATCCCAGCTGAAAGAGCATTTGAATGGGTCATGAAAGTCTAACAGTCCCACTTCCACAGTATAATCTTGCCTGTCACCAATGCACTTTTTAATTCCCAAGGGAGTGATTTTAAAGCCAAATCACAGCAACATATTTTCAAAAGGTAACAATGCTCTAGATTAAATGAAATCAAAGGCCAGAGTAGGCATTAAAATTAGCAGAATTAAAGCAAAGCCCTTCCTTAAGTCGCAGGCCTTACAACATGGGTGGTGGAGGAACCAGGGACACACACTCCACACTGGAAATGATCCTGAGTTAACAGTAACAAAGCTTTATCACATCAAACAACCTGTATTGTGTTGAAAATGCAATCCTACCTTGCAAGTTTCCATCTGCAAGGAGCAAAAATTGAGGTATAAGCCAAACATTTCTGTCCACAAAGATTGTGCAGATCATTTTGTTTCCTGACTATAATGGTAACAAGAAGTCTGGCTCTCTGTTAAAAAATCCAGCTCTGATTTGAAGAGCATTCTGCTTGCCAAAACTCTATTTCTGTTCCCTCTGAAGGCTAAGCCAACAGATCATCTTCTAAGTCTCCTGCTTTTGAAGTTCAGATACCAACTGATGCTCCATCCCCTTTTCCCCAGGGTGAGAGAGGCTTCTCTGTGCTCTTCAGTGGCATGTGCAGAGGCCTCTTCAGCTATCTGAGGGAAGCCTAATTGACTCATTTCATCCAAATGAGACGAAATGTGGCTCTTGAAAATCTGTATCAAGGATTGCTGAACAGGTCTGATTGTTGACATCCAGCAATTCTTACCAATGTTATTCTGGAAAACATGTTTTTAATGGCATGACAGATAGAAAATGCATGCCTTCTTTCTTTGCTCTCCATGGCAGACAGAAAATGCATGCCTTCTTTCTTTGCTCTCCATGGCAGACAGAAAATGCATGCCTTCTTTCTTTGCTCTCCATGGCAGACAGAAAATGCATGCCTTCTTTCTGTGCTCTCCATGGCAGACAGAAAATGCATGCCTTCTTTCTGTGCTCTCCATGGCAGACAGAAAATGCATGCCTTCTTTCTGTGCTCTCCATGGCAGACAGAAAATGCATGCCTTCTTTCTGTGCTCTCCATGGCAGACAGAAAATGCATGCCTTCTTTCTGTGCTCTCCATGGCAGACAGAAAATGCATGCCTTCTTTCTGTGCTCTCCATGGCAGACAGAAAATGCATGCCTTCTTTCTGTGCTCTCCATGGCAGACAGAAAATGCATGCCTTCTTTCTGTGCTCTCCATGGCAGACAGAAAATGCATGCCTTCTTTCTGTGCTCTCCATGGCAGACAGAAAATGCATGCCTTCTTTCTGTGCTCTCTTGCATGTTAAACATCCAAGCGGGAAAAGTGTATGAAATGCCCTGGTCAACCACTTTGACTTGGCAGTATTGCTAATCCTCTTGGAAGCAATTATGCTTATGGGCTGCTGTGACTCCAGGGCATACATGGTTCATTTTACAACAGGATTTCTGAAACAAATACAACTTGATGTTAAGTTACAGAATAGCACTACTGAAATCTGTGTTACTTGTATTGAAGACCTAAAGGTAGAGGAATGTTCAAAGATACTCCGTGAGCAACAGAAATGTCTGATAGCTCTCTGGCCTCCCACATTGTCTTCATCTCCCTTCATTGCCTACAAATTACCACCTGAGGAAAAGGTGGATTAGCCAGATGGTACTTAAGTAGAGAGTGGTCACTCAGAGAGCTCAACATAGCTGGTGCTTGTGCCATACTATAGGGTTACAGTAGGAGCACCCATACAGGTCTCTTGTTTAAGCCTATCTTACATAACGTGACCATCACTAATCCTGATACTCTCAGACTGACTGACTAAAAAGGGCTGACAGCTTGACCAACCACACAGGGACAGAGAGAAGGTCTGGTTGAACAGCCCATGCTGTGGCTTAAGCTCCACTTCCTTGTGACACAAAGCTGGCAATCTGAATTTCGGTAAGGTGAGCAGCCACAGGGTGCTGCTTCATCAGAGGTCCCACCTCTTTGGATCCTAGCTTGGATGACACCAAGCTAGGAGCAGGTGTTGATCTGTTGGAGGGTAGGAGAGCCCTGCAGAGGGACCTGGCCAGGCTGGATGGGTGGGCAGAGGCCAGTGGGATGAGATTTAACAAGGCCAAGTGCAGGGTTCTGCACTTTGGCCACAACAACCCCAAGCAGCGCTACAGGCTGGGGACAGAGTGGCTGAGAGCAGCCAGGAAGAAAGGGACCTGAGGGTACTGGTGGATAGTAGGCTGAAGATGAGCCAGCAGTGTGCCCAGGTGGCCGAGAGAGCCAATGGCATCCTGGCCTGTATCAGGAACAGTGTGGCCAGTAGGACAAGGGAGATTCTTCTTCCCCTGTACTCAGCACTGGTCAGGCCACACCTTGAGTGCTATGTCCAGTTCTGGGCTCCTCAACTCAAGAGAGATGTTGAGGTGCTGGAAGGTGTCCAGAGAAGAGCAACAAGGCTGGTGAGGGGCCTGGAACACAAACCCTATGAGGAGAGGCTGAGGGAGCTGGGGTTGTTTAGCCTGGAGAAGAGGAGGCTCAGGGCAGACCTCATTGCTGTCTACAACTACCTGAAGGGAGGTTGTAGCCAGGTGGGGGTTGGTCTCTTCTCCCAGGCAACCAGCAATAGGACAAGGGGACACAGTCTCAAGTTGTGCTGGGGGTGGTCTAGGCTGGATGTTAGGAGGAAGTTGTTGGCAGAGAGAGTGATTGGCATTGGAATGGGCTGCCCAGGGAGGTGGTGCAGTCACTGTCCCTGGGAGTGTTCAGGAAAAGCCTGGATGAGGCACTTAGTGCTATGGTCTGGTTGAGTGGATAGGGCTGGGCGCTAGGTTGGACTGAATGATCTTGGAGGTCTCTTCCAACCTGGTTGATTCTATTCTATTCTCTTTGTCAGCCTGCAATTTTACAGTACACATCAGCTGCTTCTGCACTCACTCTGAAGCAAAATGTTGAAAATTATCTATGTTTTATAGCACATATAATGTTATAACATAGAACATCAGGGTGTATCACATCATAAAGAGCAGCTACCTTTGAACAGCTGTTGGGTTTCCACAGCAAAGCAAATGCCATAGAACCAGAAGATTTTCTTTCGTGTTTGATGAGACCATGCTGCACAGACCTAAAGTAGTACTGCCACTCTTGCTTTAATAGAATATCTTATTTACTGGTAATTATTTAAATGTGTTCTTTTGTGAATAAGTAAGAGAGACCTTCTCATTTCCCTCGAATTCAAACTGTAAACAGAAGAAGCCTAGTGAAAAGCACGAAGCCAATAATCAGGTCCATATGCTGTTGCCTGCAGACTAGAACCTGGATCTTAATTACAGATTTTAGAGCATACTCATTTTCCACCCCAACATCAAGAGGTTGTAATGGCAATTGTTGTTTATGGAATGAAAGGGCTATGATGGAGGGGGAAAAAACACCAGGTACAGTAATCTCATCAGGAAATATGGATGGTGAGGATATTACAACAAAGAAAGTGTGCCCACTCACTGGCATTCTGTCCAGAGAGTCCAGTCTGGGGTGTAAACCTTTATGCTCTCCCATTTTTCCTACGTGAGTAATTTCCTTTAAACAAACTTAATTGTTCCCTGAATAAAGTTGGGCTGGTAAATGCGTGTGTTCTGAGTCTCATACCTAGGAGATCATATCCTGTTTTCTCGTTATAAGGGGAATATATCTTGTGATTGTATGATAATCATGACTGATGTATACAAAGAATAACTTACTATTTCAGCCAAAGACATCATGAAATGTGTCCCGAGAGTGATTTGTTCCTTTTCAGAACAGTTGTATTCCCATTGGTGAATCACCCACTCCTTTCTTGGTGTCTGCCAGCTTCGTGTTTTAAACTCATTGAGTGCCATTGCACAGCACCTACAGGATGGCCAAGGGATCAGGCCCAGCCAGCATGGGTTTAGGAAGGGCAGGTCCTGTCTCACCAACCTTATCTCCTTTTATGATCAGATTCCTGCCTAGTGAATGTGGGGCAGGCTGTGGATGGAGTCTACCTAGACTTCAGCAAAGCCTTTGACACTGTCTGTTACAACAAGCTCCTCGCCAAGCTGACAGCTCCTGGCTTGGACAAATTCACTCTGATATGGGTCAAGAACTGGCTGAAAGGCTGGGCCCAGAGAGTGGTGGTGAATGGTGCCACATCCAGTTGGCAGCTGGCACTAGTGGTGTGCCCCAGGGATCAGTGCTGGGCCCAGTCCTGTTCAACATCTTTATTGGTGATCTGGACGAGGGGATTGAGCTCAGCATCAGTAAGTTTGCAGATGACACCAAGCCAGGAGCAGGTGTGGAGCTATTGGAGGGTAGGAGAGCCCTGCAGAGGGACCTGGCCAGGCTGGATGGGTGGGCAGAGGCCAACGGGATGAGATTGAACAACAACCCCAAGCAGCACTACAGACTGGGGACAGAGTCGCTGGAGAGGAGCCAGGAAAAAAGGGACCTGAGGGTACTGGTAGAGAGTAGCTGAAGATGAGCCAGCAGTGTGCCCAGGTGGCCAAGAGGGCCAGTGGCATCCTGGCCTGGCTCAGGAACAGTGTGGCCAGTAGGACGAGAGAGGTTGTTCTTTTTTTGTACTCAACACTGGTCAGGCCACACCTTGAGTACTGTGTCCAGTTCTGGGCTCCTCAATTCAAGAGAGATGTTGAGGTGCTGGAAGGTGTCCAGAAAAGAGCAACAAGGCTGGTGAGGGGCCTGGAACACAAACCCTATGAGGAGAGGCTGAGGGAGCTGGGGTTGTTTAGCCTGGAGAAGAGGAGGCTCAGGGCAGACCTCATTGCTGTCTGTAACTACCTGAAGGGAGGTTGTAGCCAGGTGGGGGTTGGTCTCTTCTCCCAGACAACCAGCAACAGAACAAGGGGACACAGTCTCAAGTTGTGCCGGGGGAAGTATAGGCTGGATGTTAGGAGGAAGTTCTTCACAGAGAGAGTGATTGGCATTGGAATGGGCTGCCCCCAGGGAGGTGGTGGAGTCACCATCCTTGGGGGTGTTCAAGAAAAGACTGGATGAGGCACTTAGTGCCATGGTCCAGTTGACTGAATAGGGCTGGGTGCTAGGTTGGCCTGGATGATCTTCGAGGGGCAACCTGATTTAGTTGAGGATGCCTGCAGGGAGTTTGGACAAGGTGACCTTCAGAGGTCCCTTCAAGCCTGGACCATTCTATGATTCTATTCCAATATTTTTATTTCGATGTAAAACCAGAATTGGTCCCAGAAGAAAGGCTAGAAATGATGCCAAAATATTTTGCCAAGTGAAAAGCAATAATGACAGTAATAACTCTGAGAGAATACCTCCTGCATAGCTAAATGTCTTCATAGCTTCATCCAGGTTAAAAGCAAAAAAACCAACAGCACAAAACAAACCCAAAGAAACCCCACAAAAACCTTCATTCAAACAAAATATCTCAAAGGAACAAAGCCATTTTCTAACCACTAAAATATCTTTCATTCTCATTTTCAGCAGTATGTTTCCAGCTGTTTATATTATGGAAGGTGGTGCAATAAAAGAGACAATTTTTATATGTGGAAAATGGCTTTTTTTCAGCCTGTTCCATGAGGAAGCTTGACTAATTTATTTCCTTTGTCATTCATCTTCAGAGCTCTCTGAAATGACTGCAGCTCCTATTGAGCCAAACCTTCTCCAAGTCTCTAATGTGTTTTTGCTCTTAGACCCACCATTTTTGTAGATGAAGTCTGGGCTGTTCAGCTATTTAACCATCTGTTATGCTCCCAAATTAGAGTCTTAAAATGATGAGGTGCAGTCACAGGAATGGTAATAAGCATCTGAAATTCTGCTCCACAAAACGCTACTCCTCACAGTCATTTGATGTTATTATCTGAGGAAGTCAGGATGGAAGTTGAAGCAATCTTCCAGTTTGTGGGAATATCATTTGCCATGCTGCACACATGTCCACATACAATCTGTCCATCTGCCCAGGTTTATATTTACCTAGCCAAAGGGATCTCAGTGCAGATTCCTGTCTTATTCTCAATCAGTCATTCTGTGTTGGTTTCTATTTTATTACTTTGTTTATCATTTAAAAAACCTGAACAATTTCTGCAGGGGCTTTTCAGGCTTCCTTTATTTCCCCTCTTCTTAGGGTTTCTCTTGTCTTCTATTTCTTCCTTGCTGTCTCACAACATCACCTCTTTGACCATCATTTTAGTAACAGCTCAGACCTACAAGAGGAGAGGGAAGTGTCAGTACTATCCAGGAGAAGAGTATATGGAATCACAGAATGGTTTGGGTTGGAAGGGACCTCCAAAGGTCATCTAGTCCCATGCCCATGCAGTGAGTGGGGACATCCTCCATTAGGTCACATTGCCCAGAGCCCTGCTGAGCTTCACCTTGAATATCTCCAAGGATGAGGCCTCAACCACCTCCCTGTGCAACGTCTTCCAGTGTTCCACTACCCTTATGGTAAAGAACTTCCTCCTAACGTCCAACCTAGATCTATTCTTCGTTCATGTAAAACTATTGCCCCTTGTCCTATCACTACAGAGCTTTGCAAACAGTCCCTTCCCAGCCTTCTTGTGGGCTTCCTTCAGGTACTGGAAGGTCACTATCAGGTCTCCTAGAGTCTTTTCTTCTCCAGGCTAAACAACTTCATCTCCTTCAGTCTGTCCTCACAGGAGAGATGTTCCATCCCTCTGAGTATTTTCATGGTCTTCCTCTGGATCCACTCCATCAGGTCCATCTCCTTCTTGTGTTGAAGGCACCAGTGCTGAATGCAGTACTCCAAATATACCTGGAAGCTTTGATTCTCAGGCTGAACTGCAGAATTTCTTTTGGTCAGATTTCTCCTTTCTTTTTTTCTTTCTTTTTTCCTTCCCTAACTTCAAAGAAATATTACACTTGAAATGTTTTCCACAGTCTTCCTTCACAAGATAATTTTGCCACATTCTCTTTATAACATTGGGACTTTCCATATTTGTTACAGGTCCTAAGATGCAGGAATTGAGGAGCTGGTTTGGCCAACTGCCCTTTGGTGTTGCAAAATTATTTCTGATTACTCATTCTGATGAGAAATTATTCGAGTTGTGGTATCCTGCAGCAGCAGGGCTCAGGTCTGATAGCCTTCCTTCAGCACTCAGGATGCTGATCAAGAATGAAGATTCATCCAGAGGACAAAATCAAAGGGCAGTTAAACTTAAGTTGCTCACACTGCTGATACTGAAGAATTGTTTCAGAAAAAATATCATTTGACCATATAAGTTGAAGTAATGCCAGGATATCACCCTGTGGGTAAGGGTCTGCATCAGTACCAACTGATTTTAAACTGGAGCAGGATAGATTTAGGGTTGGACATAAGCAAGACATTCTTTACAATGAGAGTAGTAAAATAATGGAACAGGTTGCCCAGGGATGTGGTTGAGGTCCTGTTCCTGGAGACATCCACAACCAGACTTGATGTGACCCTGGGCAGCCTGATCTAGTTGGAGGTGTCCCTTCTGACTGCATGGGGACTAGACAAGATGACTTTTGAGAATCGCTTCCAACCCAAAGCAATCTGTGAATGTGCGGGTCCGTGGCTGGGCAATGGCACAGGCAGGGATTCAGGACCAGTAAGGGCTGGGGTGCCTCCTCCAGCAGCCCTTAGACTATCTTCTGAGGAAGCTACCTGCCAATGTTATATATTTATGGATTTAATAAATTAACATATTTTTTAAAAGGCTACTACACTTGACAAGCTTGGCTGAGCAGCCAGGGCAGGGGCCAGAGAGCTGCCTGGGTGAGACATTCCAAGATCAGTTTAAATGATGAGCAATAAAATGCTACTCTAAGAACATTACTGGGAAAGACTTCTGCTGTTGTCCTCTTCTGCTTTCCAAACACGGCTTTGTCATAAGATTTTATAGAGACAGTTTTGCTTTAGAAGCCATTTGCTATTTTGCATTACAACCTTGTTTTATCTTTTCCATCAGACACCAGCTATATTTAAGTTCACAGATGTATGTGAAAATCCTTATGGGAATCAATACATATCTACTTTATGGTACTGCAAGGATTGTTATTTAAGGATCACACAGTGTTCTACCACTGATAATTCATCTGTCCAGGAGCTTTTTGACACAGGCAAGAGCTATCAAACAGGACCAGTAATTAATGCAAAGATGACCATGAAAAAGGACAGAATCTCTCAGGAAGAGAGAGCTGAGCTGAACTCATGCTGGAGAAACTCTGACAGCCCTTCTGTCAGCCTTTCAATGGGTCCATGTCCCAGTGGAGGCCAATGACAAGCAGAGTCCCTCAGGGATCAGTCCTAGGACCAGTATTGTTCAACATCTTTATCAGTGCCATGGACAGTGGCATTGAGTGCAGCCTCAGCAAGTTTGCTGATGACACCAAGCTTGGAGGGCAGGGATGCTATCCAGGGAGACCTGGACAGGCTGCAGAGGTGGGCACAAGCCAACCTCATGAGGTTCAACAAGACCAAATGCAAGGTCCTGCACCTGGGTCGAGGCAATCCCAACACAAATCCAGGCTGGGCAGTGAGTGGCTGGAGAGCAGCCCTGAGAGGAGGGACTTGGGGGTGCTGCTGGACAAGAAGTTCAACAGGAGCCAGCAGTGTGCACTTGCAGCCTGGAGGGCCAACTGGAGGCTGCATCAGCAGAAGTGTGTCCAGCAGGTTGAGGGAGGTGATTCTCCCCCTCTACTCTGCTCTGGTGAGACCCCACCTGGAGTACTGCAGCCAGTTCTGGAGGCTCTATTATGAGAGGGATGTGGAGATGCTGGAGCATGTCCAGGGAAGGGCCGGGAGGATGCTCAGAGGGCTGCAGCAGCTCTGCTGTGAGCACAGACTGAAAGAGTTGGGGCTGTGCAGTCTGGAGAAGAGGAGGCTCCCAGGTGACCTTCTTGTGGCCTTCCAGGATCTGAAGGAGGCCTACAAAAAAACTGGGGAGGGACTTCTGAGGCTATCAGGGAGCGACAGGACTGGGGGGAATGGAGCAAAGGTGGAGGTGGGAAGATTCCGTATGGATATGAGGAGGAAGTTGTTGAGCATGAGAGTGGTGAGAGGCTGGACTGGGTTGCCCAGAAAAGCAGTTGAGGCCCCGTCCCTGAGGTGTTTAAGGCCAGGCTGGACGAGGCTCTGGCCAGCCCATGGCAGGGAGGTTGGAACTAGATGATCCTTGTGGTACCTTCCAACTCTGACAGATTCTCTGATTCTCTTTTCCTCAGTTTATCTGCCCAAACAGTGATACCTTTCATGGTGTGAAGTGCTGAAGACTTACTGAGAAAGTCACTTAGTCCAAGAGCCTTTCAGACAGGATAATCAACAGACACAGATGAGAAGGCTTACTCAGTGGAGCCCAGTAAAGCATTTCTGCTTAGGGAACCCACGGCATGACTTTCTGAGTGTTTGTGCAAGCTGATCTTATACTTGGTGTTCAAACAGAAGGCCAGTGAAGCTTCAGCCTGGATGAAACTGAATGCATACATAGTCTGCAAAGAGGCATTTCATGAAGGCTGCATATTAAAAGGGAAGTGGCAGACTGTAAGGAGTGGAAAGTAAAAGTGACATGAATAACTATGTTTGTTTGGTCTAAAGTCTTGGGTTTCAAGTTCTACATTTTAAACATTTTCCAGTTTTATTTACCTGTTAACTTCAAAGGTTTGGATGCTAATTGCTCCGCTGTGACATTTTCGGACTCGATGATGTTAACGGTCTTTTCCAACTGAAACAATTATATGATTTAATGACACCATTGTCACCTAACACAGAACAGAGAAGGTTCTTATCTCCCCTTTCAGACTTTTTAAAGTTACAGCAGATACTAAATCAGGTAAAAATAGCTGGGTGACCTCATTGCTGTCTACAACTACCTGAAGGGAGGCTGTAGCCAGGTGGGGATGGTCTCTTCTGCAAGACAACCAGGAACAGAACAAGGGGACACAGCCTCAAGTTGTGTTGGGGGAGGTCTAGGCTGGATGTTAGGAGGAAGTTCTTGGCAAAGAGAGTGATTGGCATTGGAATGGGCTGCCCAGGGAGGTGGTGGAGTCATCATCCCTGGAGGTGTACAGGAAAAGCCTGGATGAGGCCCTTAGTGCCATGGTCTATTTGACTGGCTAGGGCTGGGTGCTAGGTTGGACTGGATGATCTTGAGGGTCTACTTCCAACCTGCTTGATTCTATTCTATTCTATCTTTGTATCCTTTATTGCTGGCACATGTCACAGAAAGAATGAAAAAACCAGCCAATTCATGTTACAAGAGATCACAAGGCAGGCTTGCCAGTAAAGCTTCTCACTGAAGCTCAGCTAGTAAAACAAAAATGAAGGTATCAAAAAAACTCATCTAATGATTCTGGTTTGCAAAGCCCGTGCTGAATGATACCTTCAGCCATCTCCTGGCAATAGCCCTTGTGTCCTCTAACAGGCAACCTGTGCTCTTCAAAGCCGTGTTTGCACAGTAGCTGAATTTGGATAATAGGAGAGAGTGAACTTGCTTTGCACTACGTGAACAAACAGCTTCTTTGAATTAAGTGAGTCCATCTTGCATGGCGTGCAGGACTACATGGTACGGGAACAACAGCTCACACATTGCTCTCTGTCTGCCCCTATTTGGATGGATTCTTCTTTTGCCTCTCACTGGCATTCTGGCTTTGTCCAGAGCCCTCAGATCTGGAGGTCATTGGAACCTGCTCACTGACTTAGTTTCTTTCCTCTCTCACCTTCCTTTCTAGGTCAACATGATTTTGATTTAGCTGATGCACTTGATCATCCAGGTAGGTAAATCTCCTATCGTTATTCTGCTGTCATTTAGACCCATAATAAATCCTAAGCCCTTCTCGTGGAGGACCAGATTATGAAGTGGATAGCCTTAAGTTAAAGACACAGAGAAATGAAAAATGCTAGATTTCAATGTTTCCATTTTCTTTAAAATAATAATAATGATTTAAAAGCTTTCAAAAGATAGATCCCTTCACTTTGAGCTTCTGCAATTTCTTTCTGTCGTGATATGTAAAGATTTACTGAATGCAGCTGTCGTTGTTTATTGGGATGTCATTTGTGTTCCACAGATGACATAATTACCAGGAAGCCTACAGTGATCAGAAAACCAACACGGCCTGGTTTGAGTGAGTGTTGAAGCCAACAGGCCATAACTGCTTTTAGATACATAGAAATTGTGCTCCATGAGATTCCCAATTGTATTTGCCAGCGCTTTTGTGAATAGTGCCTGTCTTCTGCATGTAAAATGTCTGGGGGTTTTTATAGTTATCAATTACATGTTATACTGCTTCCAGTATGGCTTTACAGAGAGGGTGACTGGCCTTCTCTGATGGCATTTTATTTCCTGAAGACCTTCTTCACACTTCTGCCACCTGTACTGAACTCTCTGGGGAATATAGCAAAGAGTAATTCTTGCTTAAAATGGGAAACTGTTCCTCCACTGCCACCCCACCCCCTAGTCTTTTCATAGAAATATTCTTGATGCTTGGTGACAGACTTGGAAGAGAAAAAAAAAAGGCATGTCTGGGGGTGATTCATAAATGTGGGTTTATTCTCACCCCAACACAGATTTTTTGAGTAGGTTACTTGACTCATGCTCCAAAATATTTTGTCACTCACGTTTAAAGGTAACCGAAGGATGCCACTATCTGCAATGAAGCTGCCTCAGTCAGGTGAAAGGGATTTGATTTTTGAGGAACTCTAAATTTGTGAGAGATACAACAGTCAGATGATTATCTACTCTACCCAAATCAACTTTGCTAATTCTTCAGAATGAAGAAATCCATGTTTTTCAGAACACTGTGGAATCTCTTTCACCATGTCACTATGGAAGAGCATTGCAGGGACTTTAAAAGCAATTAAGTTGTTTTTTTTAATGTTATATAGCAATGCAAGATTTGGAAGCATGCAGAAAGATGATAAAAGTATGTCCTAGCATTTGCCTGATCCTTTACACCCTTTGGGAGGCAACAGTTTTTATGAAGAGGTCCTCTGCCTCTCAGTCTTGCATACTTCAGCATCTCTGAACCCTAGTCTGTGTTGCTACCCACTGTCTAGTTTTGCTTGTTTGGGGTACACAGATTATGTCCACAGTCTGTTTCCTGGTAAGTAAACAGGACAATAATGGGATAGGTGACATGCTGCAACCTTTGATTCTAAAGAGACCTTTTCCTTTCCTTCTTCTGACAAGTCATCTGAGCTGACACCTTAAGGGAACACAGGCTTGCTGGTACTGACAGAAAGAACACATTCCTCAGTTTCACTGCTGAGAACAGTGACCTTTATTGTCTGTTCTTTTAACGCTTTGCTCTGCTCTTATTTTTGGTCCCTAAACACACAGCTATTTCCATTTCTGTTTCATTCACGCCAACCTTAGCGCTTCTGCAACAAATGCATGAACCCTCAAGAGTGGAACCCTTCATTTTACCTAAATTCATCTTGAATCCAGTTTGCATTTTATTGCTTCTTACAGTGTTAGCATTTGACAGCTAATGGAATTTTTGAAATACAGCTCTCCGCTGGCTAGACACAGAAAAGATCAATGCTCAGTAAGAACAAATGAAGTCATACAGTATGGATGTAATTATTTTCCTGCCAGGTTTCCTGGTGACATCAAAGTATTTCTGAGTTGTTACACAAATGAGCCTAGATATCGTGCAAAAGCAGATTTTCACACTCTCTGGTTGCAAAGAACACAAAAAGGCAGAGTTCTGCACAGTGATGCATTTGATCTTCTTGGGTATCTGAAATTCTGACACAACAAAAATGGAGAAAAAAATAATTACAGGCCTATTTTATTTTCTTTGGCAACAAACATCAGTATCAAAATCCAGTAGGTTTTCCTGCCTCTTGTCTCTTGTCTTCACTCCAGCACTGCACAGTTATAAAGAGAAAGAAATGGACTCTTGGTGTTATGACATCTTCTGCCTATTACTGGATCAGGAACTGGCTGGAAGGCCGAGCCCAGAGAGTGGTGGTGAATGGTGCCACATCCAGTTGGCAGCTGTCACTAGTGGTGTTCCCCAGGGATCAGTGCTGGGCCCAGTCCTGTTCAACATCTTTATTGATGATCTGGACGAGGGGATTCAGTCCAGCATAATTAAGTTTGCAGATGACACCAAGCTAGGAGCAGGTGTTGATCTGTTGGAAGGTAGGAGAGCCCTGCAGAGGGACCTAGACAGGCTGGATGGGTGGGCAGAGACCAATGGGATGAAATTTAACAAAGCCAAGTGCAGGGTTCTGCACTTTGGCCACAACAACCCCAATCAACGATACAGGCTGGGGACAGAGTGGCTGAGAGCAGCCAGGAGGAAAGGGACCTGGGGGTACTGGTGGATAGTAGGCTGAAGATGAGGCAGCAGTGTGCCCAGGTGGCCAAGAGGGCCAATGGCATCCTGGCCTGTATCAGGAACAGTGGGGCCAGTAGGACAAGGGNCAGCAACAGGACAAGGGGACACAGTCTCAAGTTGTGCCGAGGGAAGTATAGGCTGGATGTTAGGAGGAAGTTCTTCACAGAGAGAGTGATTGGCATTGGAATGGGCTGCCCAGGGAGGTGGTGGAGTCACCATCCCTGGGGGTGTTCAGGAAAAGCCTGGATGAGGCACTTAGTGCCATGGTTTAGTTGACTGGATAGGGCTGGCTGATAGATTGGACTGGATGATCTTGGAAGTCTCTTCCAACCTGATTGATTCTATTCTATTCTACTCAGTGGCCATCATTCCTTACACATGCTAAAATGTAACCCACACCCTCATATTCACACCTGCACATTGGAAATGGATATTCTCTTGTTTATGAGTCTTCAGCTCATGAAAAAAAAATATATTGGATGGAAAATTCCATCCCAGGTACAGTGACACACATGCACAGTGCCAGGGGAAAGCGGATAGCTTGCTGACTGAGTGCACAACATGCACGTGCACACATTTAGTTTAAAAGCCCAGCAAAAGGAAAGCAGACTGCCACCCAACCTCAGAAATGCACCCATGATTACTTGCAGCAAAAGAAGTTTATGTTGCCATGACCTTCGAATGAATTAGTTGATTCTCTCTCCCTAATTAGGTTTATTATTTATTATTTTATTAGGCTTATTACTTCCCAGCACTTGTTCTTAAAATGGATATTCAATTGTTGAAGTTCAACAAATTACACTTGAGCATAACATGCATCTACCAGTTTTAACCACTGACATAAATGTTAATAAACAGGTATATTTAAATATATATATATTTATATCNTTTTGCTCACCCTGACTAAAGAAGATGTGCTCTGTAACTTGAACCCTGATGCTCTCAATAAATATTTGGATCGCCTTGAAGCTAGCTCATATTGAGTCATCTCTTGGCTTTCCCGACCCCACATATCCTATCATAGCTAATTTTACTTATGTACATGAAAATGTATCAGAAAAGTACTGCTCTTGATTCTACTGTGAGGCTTATTCTGAACTTCAAGTAGGAATGCATCTCTCATATTTTGAGTAGATAATACTGTATCATTTGACAATTACTGTTTGGGCAAATATTAAATCTGACTAGAGCTCTCAATTTGAGGGACTGACCTCAAAAAATGTTTATCAAATATTGTTGTACATTTTATACTAAAACTAACATCACTTTTCCCTCAACAGTTCTGCATAACTCACTTCTCTGCGTCTTCCTCCTTTTCATTTTCAGACAATGATCTGCATTTAGGAGATGCTCTTGGTGGGGGTGAGTTCTCTGTTCAAATATTAATAATTAGGGAGTTTATAGCCTTTTTCTAAAGTATGCCTAATTTGTGAAGAAATGTCAAGACTGTAGGAGGAACTATAGCAACAAGAGTCATTACAACTCATCTACACGTAGCCCTTCAGCCAGACGGCATCACACAGAGTGGGGACAGCAAAATGGTCTATGTCTGGTTGCCAGTTATGAGAATTTGTAAGCTGCCCTACCTGTATGAACAGAAGTCAGCTATGTTTTATGTTACCATGCCAGGCTATCACAACCATGGCTGTGGAAAGGATGTACTGCCCATTCAGCCATGATGGTGGCCTCTGAAGACAAGAGGTGACAGCAGTAGTTCTTTCAGCTACCAAAAATGCATCTGCCTAAGATTAGGAATTATGGTAACGGTGGATAGAGAAAGGTACGAATTTGGCCAAACACTAGCTCAAAGTCCTAAACAACAAAGCTGAAGTCTAAGTACATTTTGCATTGTTCAAGAGTAGAAAATTCATCATGTGTTAGGATAATTCAGCATCTGTTAGATGAAACTAATCTGCAGATCTGCAGGCCTGCTGAGGACACAGAGATAACCTGCTACCTCCTACCCAACCCAGAACATCATCTTCTGTGTTGTCTCTGCATAACTGCATCACTGGTACCTACAGAAACACACTGTGCTTCCCACCTGTGAGCATCAGATGATATCTGTACTTACTAGAAATACATCAAGTATTGTCCCTCAACTTTCTTGTCAATTCGTCTCTTATTTTAATTCTGATTTTTTTGGGGTCACTTTCTAATTAGTTTTAGTTCCTAGCTATTGGTTGATATATTGCCTGAGATTTCTTAACTAGTGAAAAGGTTCTTTTCTTAATTCAGCAGAGCACAAATTAGAAATAGGTATAAAATCTCAGATTTTCATGTTCTTTATTTAAAGCTCTCAGTTGCCTGTCCAATCATCTAATGATATTAATTATCAATAGGTGACAATCCAAGGAAACCTTTATACCCCCCTCTTCCACCCCGACCGGGAAGCTATGGTAATTCTGGTAAGAATATATTCTCCTAAGAAGATCTAGCACTATGAGCAGTTCAAAGCAGATGTTTTCAGTTGTTTACTCTCTTATTTACTCTCTGTTTCTCTGTCTCCCTTTAGTAGTCACTGTTCCTGACCTAGTGCTGGGACAGATGCTAGTAATACAAAGATTTTCTGTCTGCAGACTGTGAAGTGGCATAAGATTAACACTCATTTGCCTTTTCATTTTGAGTATGTACACACTGAACCATGCTAAGGTTCAAATCTGACACGTAGCCAGATGTTATGCCTACGTTCAAATCCATAGTGAGATATGCATCTGAGGTGGCTATGGTACATACAACAGGTGGGACTGGGGAGATCAGTGCAAGCCTGTACTGTTTCTGAGTGTGGTGCCAGACAACCAGCAATAGAACAAGGAGACACAGACTCAAGTTGTGCCGGGGGAAGTATAGGCTGGATGTTAGGAGGAAGTTCTTCACAGAGAGAGTGATTGGCATTGGAATGGGCTGCCCAGGGAGGTGGTGGAGTCACCATCCCTGGAGGTGTTCAAGAAAAGACTGGATGAGGCACTTAGTGCCATGGTCTAGTTGACTGGATAGGGCTGGGTGATAGGTGGGACTTGGATGATCTTGGAGGTATCTTCCAACCTGGATCATTCTATGATTCTACACACATTTATATAAAGTGTAAGTGGTACATCTACTCCAGCTACTACCACGTACACCATGTTTACTTCTGGTATGATTGTAGTAGACAGTTTCTTCTGGAATCCTTCCTGCAAACAGCCCACTGCCCCTGAAACAGCTGAGATTTGAGATGTCCATGTTATATAAGGATTTGTGCTAGTGAGAGCCCAGACCCACACATCTCACAGGTGCCAATACAGATGCAATATGGGCAGACACAAACAGCTTCAGTACTGCAGTTCCCCATTGAATTTGAATAGAAGACCGTTCAGTGAAAGATAGCTGACCCATCTGCCATGTCAGTGCTGGTATCTCAAAGGTCCTTCACCTCTCCATAGAACATTGCAAAAAGACTAGGCAAGAGAGAGATTGGCATTGGTCAGAAAAGTTTGCAACAGAAATCCTAATCTTTACCTTGCAGGAGGTTTTGTTGACTCGGATCTCCTTGATGGGAAGGATTTACCACCTCATGTAGCTGGTAGTATTTGCCAATTGTCCTTGCATCTTCTCTCTAACACTTGTAACTTGGGGATGACTGATCTTACATTATCTAGAACCTATTTGTCACTGGAGGTACAGGACAACAGTTTGCTCTTTTCATTTAGATTAGTTATCCTTCTCCACAGCTTTTAGCCTGAACTTCAAACTTGAAACACATTCTTAAACATCTTTCATCATTCAGAACCCTGCAGGATTTGTCTCTGAATTCAGCTGGGGTTCTCCCAGAGCAAGGAGCTTCCGCCAAAAACTGAAAGTAGATGGAATGGGCCTATGATCTTGGCCCATTTAGTTAGTGATAAATCATCATATTGTCTGACAGAATACACTAGCCTCCCACTCCCTGGGAAATCAGCTCGATGTAGACTGCTAAGTATTATCCTTATAATAAGGATAATCCAGGAAGCTGGATGAGGCACTTGGTGCCATGGGTTAGTTAATTAGAAGGGTTAGGTGCTAGGTTGGACTCGATGATCCTAGAGGTCTCTTCCAACCTGGTTAATTCTGTGATTCTGTGTGATTATTTTAGAAGATAATATTCTTCTCCAAAAACCAAGTGCCAGGAGGATGGACAATTATTTCACCATCCACCTCAGCTGTCAGTCAGGACTAGAAGGGGAGATCCTTGCTCACAGTCCTGCTGAGCTGCTCCGTTTGGCCGTCTATACAAAATCACACTTTGAGTAGAGACTTTGTTCTCAGAACAAGTTGAAAAACGTGATAAATTTTCATCCTCTATTTCAGGGCAAGAGGAGCATAATTTCAATCATGGAGGAAACACAGGTACAGTGAATAATTTATTCTATAACTTCTTTCCCATCAATGGCAAGAAAATGATAGTCTTATAAATAAATTAGGTTTAAGACATCATCTTCAAAACAGTTGTAATGTCTTAATGAATTTCTAGTTTTTGACCAAACACCTCTCGTAGTTTGTCAAAAGCAATCAGAGAATATGCCTAAGTCAAACCATTTCAATGCCTCTGACAAAAACCTTTCTCCCTTTTCCCACAGATTCAGGATTAGTAGCTGGAGTTACATCTCCTATAATTTCTGCTTTTGTAATATTAGTTGTAGGATCGATAGCAGCCTACTCCGCTTACAAGAACAAGAAACTTTGTTTCAAACCACAAGGTAAGGCTAAATTGGTTTCCCAGCTTCAGAAGAGACAATGCTGAAGTAAATGGGCATGTTACAATTTCAGTGGGAGCAGAAACAGGTCAGGGATGAGGCATTTGGAAACCTCATCCTAAACAATCTTACTGGTCTACAAGTGATACTGGTCATTAATATTCTTAGTCAAGAAGCACAGTAACCTGTAACATCCCCAGGAGATGGATATACATCACTTGATGAAGGAAATGGCATGATATGAAGCCTCTGCCATCGGAGAGGTGAGGGACCATAATGGCTCTGCCTGTGTGGCCCAGATCAACCTCACCTGGGGCACCCCAGGTACCCTCTAGCTTGTGTGTGCCTCCTGCCCTGGTCTGTACCACATCCCAACTTGCCTGTTGTGAGAGCCTGACTTTCTATTGTCTCAAACAATGGTCCTGATAGACAAGGCAACGGCTTTTGATGGCTCTCAATGACCTCCTTTCTGGAGCTGCTGGCCAGAACTGTTCCTGGCAGACAGTTTAACAATGGGAAGAGATAAGTTGTTCATAGGTGGAATTCTGACTTTTCCTTGCTCTAAACCACTGCCAGTGTGCCATGGAAAGGCCTGTGATAGGTATTACACTGCAGGGGCTGCAGGCAAATCAGCACTGTCCTCCTCACTGTCTGGAGGTTGGCTCTGGAAACTGGGCTATGACACCTGTCCTGGCTGTGAGCTGGGTTTCCCGGGTTGATCTTGGAGCAGGCTGGTTGCTTTGTCTTCATCTGGTGACAGCTGCGCATTCATGGGGCACATTTGCCATCACTGCACCTTCCACTGGGGAGTCTTGGGAACCACTGTGGCTGTCCTCAGCTCCTGGCTCTTCAGGAACCGATCAGCCATAACCCTTAGCTGCCATGAGTCAATTTAAACTTCTACCTTGCTTTAATTGGTCCATAATGGGACTAATGACTGAGACATTAGGGAAATGCAAGAGGTGTGTGGAGAAGCTTCACAGGCATTTCTGTGATATCTGAGATCTGCCAGCACTTCAGAAAGCCCCAGCTTGGGGGTGCAGTGGCAGTCTCCAGGGTGGTTGCTCCTGCTCAGGTGCTGGGTTAAGGTTTGGGCAGGGCTATAGAGGGGAGATCCAGCTGGAGCATGGCCTAGGACGTCATTGAGGCTGTGGAGGCTACTTGTGCCCTCAAGGTCCCAATGGTCACTTATTTTCCTCTGTTTCTATGGCCAGGGTGTAACCAAAGCATTAGGTCAGTGACCCCACAGCCCTCTGGAAATGGGGAGGCAAACAGGGAAGGCTATCTATTCACCGCTGGAGACAGAAGGTTCCCACCTGCTGCCTCAGAGGACTGGAGCAAATAAAGACCAAAAAATACAACAGAGGGCATTTGTGGTGGAAGTACTGAATGTACAATCTTCATTTTGCAGGTCGAGCTACAGTGTAAACCACTGAAAGAAGAGCTGCGCTCTGATCACAGGCTCCTTTGGTTGGTGACATTTGACAAACAGATCGAATAGTTTGTTGTTTTTTTCTGTTTTACAATTCTGACAAATCGCTCTCTAGTGAACATTTTGTTGAGACAGTGCAGTCTTGCTCTCTGTTACCTGACATCACTCATGTACCTTGAGCTTTACATCAAAGATGTGCTTAAAACATCTGTGGATTGTACTGAACTATCCAAGTGGCATGCATAAAGGTTTGATATTAGTTTTGGTTCAGAATTTATTTTTTAAAAAAGCAAAGAAACCAAGATTAATATGAGCTAAACCCAGAAAGATTCTGGTTTGAGAGAACAATTTTCCTGTAGTCAAAATTAGCTAAAATACTTAATCCTTCTGACTGCCATTTCCATTTGCACACGTTGGGTTTCTTTACTGTATTTCTGCATTGTCCATGTTTAAGGAAGACTCAAAGCTGTAGAAAAGATTAAAAATATTAATGCTTTTACTTTGTGTTTATGTCTGAACTCTAGAAAAGCAAAAGGTGCTATAGATGGAAAATTAAGTCTTCATTTAAAAATACAGCATGAAGAGTATGTAGATTGACAAACCACTGCTTAAAATAATAAAAATGAGAAGGAACACATGCTGATATTTATTTATTCATTCATTTCTTACTGAAATGGTGCTTAGCTCTTCTCAGGAACAGGAATTTGCTGTAAATTTTATTTTTCTTCTTGAAACCTCAGACCCTGTTCTAGAAGCCTTTAAAGACATTTATCATAATTTCTGGAAAAGGAAAATAGGCACAAAGTTTCCAGAATTCTTTAGAATGAATCCGTGAGAATTTGTTCCATAAAACCTATGTCACATCAAATTTTAAACCATACATATGCAGAGGTATCATTGACATAGTTTAGCTCACAAGGCTTTTTCATCCTTTTCTCTTGTTTCTGATGAGCCTTGCTGTACTAACAGATGCCCTTATGCAGACAATTCTATCACAAAAGCATAACACTTCTCCAGTTTCTCTGTCTTCATTGAACTAATTGGATCAAAACACCAGTAAATGAATAAAATAGAGATGAAGGCTGGAAAAACTAATAATTCAGTGACATCATTTTGCAATACATTCATTTGAGCTACTTCTTCAAAACACAGAGGGAATCTGAGTATTTTTCTCTTCATCTTATATGTGAAGGGTGCTTTTTCATACTGAAATTCCACATATATGGAGGTAAACATGATTTCGTGTTCATTAAATTATTGAAAGGCAATCTGATCCAGCATTGTTCTCATAAGATAGGATACTATTCTATCTGAGTTATATTTGAAATGGATATATATCAGTTACTGAGATTACTACAATCTTAACCTTTATCCTGAAAGCAAGGAATTACAATGTACATCTGTTTAAATATGGAAACACCTTGACAACACAGAAACAACCATCTTTGTGGCTGTCAATTTCAATTTATGAATGAGAAGATAATTTCCAAGGACATTTGCTATTTTCTTTAGAAAGACTATTTTTTTTCTTGTTAATAGTTAAACCAGGTTTACATACATATATTGCCAGATAGATACAAAGTTTTGATTAATGAAATGTTAAAATGTTTTGAGGTTACCTCTTCAGTTTTTGCCTAATGGTGAATATTTCAATTATTTCTCTTGAAAATTTTTAATAAACACATATTGTGTTTTTTTTATCTAAGATGATCTCATTTTTACCTGTTTCATTTCTTGCTTTCTGGGACATTTCCTCATTGATAGTTTCTGTATACAGATTCATCTAAGTCCTGCTAACAAAGATTAAAAAAAAAATACTTCAAGTAAAAGACATTAAGGGAAAAAAATGAAAACAACAAGAATCTCTTTTGTATCAGGAGCACTGCCCAGAGAAGGATCTATAGGCATTCTTAAGATTTTTGTTTAATATTACCACAATTTATTTAGATTTGTTCACACTATTTTCACAACATTTTCTTACTCAAATTGAAATAGTTTGTGTTAATACTATTAGCCTAAAAGCAGATTTTATTATGGAGAATTTGAGGAAAAAAAAACATGGCCTTGAATTGGTAAACCAAATGTTTAAGCTTCTGAAGCTCTTCAGCCCAATGACATCAATAAACAACATACCAGTTTGCAGGCAAACCTTTCAGTGTTAATTTCCCATCAACTAGGACAATGATAATGATGAAGTGGGATTAAAAAAAAAACCCTTTATTCTCCATGAATTTGTGGCAGAAGAAGGAATAGCAAACATAAGTGAAGCCATGACATCCATTTCTCCAGTGTGCTTTCAGGACACTCCCAGTGTGTGAGAGAACGAATACTGCAGGTTGGATTTGCAATACTGATCACATGCAAATGATGCTAGAGGTTTGATTTTTAAGTGCATGTGCACACTGTCTTGAATTGCTGTCTCCTGCTAAGCAGCTACTGATGTTCACAGAACAATTTGATGCTTCTGGTGAAACAGGTCTGCCTAAAACTACTTTGCAGAGACATGGCGTAAATATTCGTGCATATATATATATATATATATGAAAATATATCTAAAACTCTGAACAGAAAAAAGCCCTCTTAAAATATATATTTATTTGAGTGACAAGTTATCACACTTGTGTACCTGCACAAGTTATGGTGGCTGCAGAGAAATTACTGGGTAGAGTCCCTGAACCTGGTAAATAGCCTGAATCTGGGTTGCCATAAGGCACACAGGCATCATTTTACTAGTGCTCCAAGGTCTTCCTTCCACACTCTGTAATCTTCACCACAAAAGAGTTCATGTTTTCCTCAGAGGGCTGCATGGAACAAGGCCAAGTGCAAGGTACTGCTCATGGGTGTGATGGTTTTGGAGTTACCTGCCCCCTCACTCTTATGAAATCACCCAGACTAGACTCAGCTGGCTGGAAGTTAAGGAATGAAGCTTTATATTTACAGCTTAGCACAATATACAAGCAGATATTTACAACATATTACAAATATTTACAGTTTTATACAAGTTAAAGGTAATCTAGAAACACAACACCCTTCCCAGAAATCAGAGTCCCCAGGAGGGTCTCCCAACCACCCTTCCACCTTCTTTCCACCCCTCTACCTTATTCCAGAATCTGCCTTATGTGCAAGGTGAGCTGGGAGGATGGGCAAGGTGTTATGAAGAGGAAATTAATGTGAAATTATATTTTCCCCCAAATTAATATTGTTTATTAATTTTGACATTCAGAACTCTCACCACCCCTAACCACTAGTTTTAATAATATTTGGTTCTTCACACACTCATGGTAACATTTTACAGACAATAACTAGATCTAGCAATAACCAGCAAAATATATAAACATTAACTGAACTGGAAAAGAAGGTTCTTGTGGCCAAATACCACTTGTGGTCAATATACCACTTGCCCACTAGATGGGCTTAAGGAGCTCCTTTCTGCTTATTGCAGAAGGCGATGGGGAATCACAAAGAGGCTCTAAGCATTTACTCACAAAATTACTATTACCCGACTCATGAGGCTCACTACAAGTTCACACAGTATCCAAACACTTTCAAGGAATTCTGTCTTTCTTGTCAACTGCTGAGACTTCTGATTCTTCCCAGGCTTCAGAGTGCTGGGGAAAGGAGGCAGACAATCTCTGACCTGGTCCTCTGGATGAGCTGTGTATCTCTAGCACTTCCTGTCTTGGCATAAGACTTTCAGGTGTGGGCAGGATGTCTCTTGATGTGCAGTCTCAGCACCATGTCATGCTGGCTACGCAGGCTGATCACGTGAAGGCATTTAGAGCCTGTCCTTGGTAAACTCAGGACAGTGGAGTTTCCAGGCAAGCAATAAGGCAGTAAGCAATGGCAGCAGGCAACAGCAGGCATGAATAGAATGGCAGAACACAACAGAGCACACTGCGTTTACCTGCGTATTTATCAATGTGGGCCGAGACTAATGGGCTTTTGGACACAGAATAGCCAATCAGAATGGCAGTTATCCAAGCTTGACCATATTAGGTGAAACCATAGGCTTGCTTTTCCCAAATTTGGGAAAAGTGTAGACCTTGCACAAGGCAGACACAAGCTAAGTGTGTGTACCTTGTTTACCACAGGAGAAAAACATGCCTGGGCAAGCCTGTGTATGTACAAGCCTATTTCTGGCCCATCAGGTCTACCATGACACAAGGGGGGTTAGAGGCAGAATGATTAGTTGGGTTACACAGATCCAGGCAGAACAGCAGGAGCCCAGGGAAAAAAAACAGAGACACCAATTCCAGCAGATAGAACTGTCTTATCTATGTTTGCGTCCTTGCTTTTATACATCTCAGCAAACCTATGAGTGAAGTTGACATCACCATTGTTTCCTTTTCACAGCCTACAATCTAATTTCTCTCATTAAAATATTCCAATCAGCCTCAAACAAGCACAATGGGTCAAGGTAATCCCTGGTATCAATACAGACTGGGGGACACTAGAACTGAAAGTAGCCCTGAGGAGGACTTGGGGGTACTGGTTGATGAAAAGCTGTGCATGAGATAGCAATGTGTGCTTATAATTGTATCCTGAGCTACATCAACATAAACATGGCCAGCAGGCTGAAGGAGGTGATTCTCCCTCTCTACTTTGTTCTACTGAGACCTGGCCTGGAATACTGTGCCCAGATTTGGCGGCCCTAGTCCATGAAAGACATGGACCTNTTGTGTTTGTATTACCTTTTTTCCCTTATATATTTCTGTATATAACTGTATATACTGTGAATATCTGCTTGTAAATTGTGCCAGCTGTAAATATAAGCTTCATTCAAATTTCCAGAGCCGACTGAGTCTAGTCTGGGTGATTTCTAAAAGTGTGGGGGGCGGGGGACACCCAAACCATCACAACCTGCTTGAGGTGGTCCAGAGGAGGGCCATAATTAGGGAGCTGGAGCATCTTCTTCAGGAGAAAAGGCTGAACGTGTTGGGCATGTTTAGCTCAGAGAGGAAAATTTTCTTGGGTGACTTTATAGTACCTTCTAGTACCTAAAAGAGGGCCTACAGGAAAGATGAGGAGGGACTTTTTAGCAGAGAACACAGTGACAGAACAAGGGTAATGGCTTTAAATGTAAAGAGGGTAGCAAGGATCCATTGAGTGACCTGGTCTTAGTGCAAGGTGTGGAAGGTGTCCTCACCCATTGCAGGGTGGCTCTAAATGAGGTTCCTTCCAACCCAAACTATTCTGTGAATCTATGAATTTAGATTACTTATTGGGAAGATTTTTTTTTCACAATGAGGGTGGTGAAGCATTCGAACAGGATGCTCAGAGAGTGGAGCAGGCACCTCATCCCTGGAAACAAACCAAGGTTGGATGAGGCCCCGAACAACTTCATCTAGTTAAAGACACCCCTGCTCACTATAGGACGGTTTGCCTAGATGACATTCAAAGGCCCCTTCGAACCTGAACCATTCTATGGCCTTTCTTCCACTCCGTTTCTGCCCAGAGCATGTTAGGGAAGTTGTGCAGTGGAAGCAGCACGAGTGGCAGGTGACCCACGCGGTCTCCATTTTGTCAGCCTCCAGACCCCTTAGCCGGCAGCTCCCTGTACCGACGGCTGGCTCGGTCGCTCCCCAGGGCGGCGGGTGGGCAGCCACGGTGGGGTGGGGCCCACTGGGCTTGCCCTTCTCTTTGATATCGGCCTGAATCGCAACATAGCACCGCAGGAGCCGGTCGGAGCCCTTCGCCCGAGTGCCTGGGCACAGTAGCGCGGAAGCGTGACGTGGATCTCTCTTCTTCCCCAGCGCCCCCAGGCATTGAAGGCGTCTGGCCCGAGTGGAAGCTGTATGACAGTTCCGCTGAAACCCACGTCTCCCAGAGCAGCGGAGGCAATGGGACGTGAAGCGGCAAAAAAGAACACCGTCCGTAAAAGCCCCCACAGCCCCCATGACAGGAGCGCTCCCAGAGGGCGGGGGTGGGCGCTGCCCCGCGGCGGCCAATGGGGTGGGAGCGTTGCGCCGCTCCGCCAGAAGGCGCCGCGATGCCGCCACCGCGAGCTGGGGGCGCGGAGGGGCTCGGGCGGTCCTGAAGGGGCAGGCAGGTGCGGGACTCCTGCCAGGCGGGCTGCCGTGGTCGAGCTCCGGGCCCTCTGCCCTGCTTTGGGGGCAGGGCTCTGCCGTGGCGCACAGCGGGGCAGTGGGCGAAAGGAGGATGGCCCCCTTGATATAACGCCAGCGCTTGGAACGGGGTGGGTCGTGCCAACCCTCCCAAATGGTTTCTGCCGCTAATGCCATTCCTCTGCTGCTGCTGCGCAGGAGTTCCTGCGAATGTAATTCACCTACCACTGTCTTCAGCAGGAAAGAGGCTAATCCCATTTTGCGATTTACCGTGCCCGTCGTGAGCAGGTGAGGCCGCAGCAGAGGTGGGCACCGTGGGCCTGGGCCGTGGGCCGTGCCCCTGCCCAGCTGGCAGCCGCCTGCAGCAGGATGTCCGGTGAGTACCGCGGCTCTGGCCGCTGGGCTCCTTCTGAGGGGCTGCCGTCCCGTTTGGTAGCACTCGCTTCGTTTGTGTCCAGTAGCCTCTCGTGTACTGCAGAGCTACACCAGCAGCACAGGCTGGTGTCTCTTGGGGCCTTTTCCTTCCCTTCTCGCACTGTGGCCAGGCTGGGGGTCTCCGCTGTCTCGTTATCAGCAGAGTACTGTGCTGAATTATCAGTCTCTAGATAGGGATTTAAACCGTCTTGCTGGTGGGATGAAAAAATTAAACTCATTTTTGCAGTCTGTTTGTACGTACGGATTGGCCTACCCAGGCCCTTGTGGCCTTCTGGAGGTTCTGCAGGGCGACAGGCTGAGGTGGGCTCCTTCGGCTGAAGGCAGCTACAGAGAAAGTTTTCTCATGTCCCTTCTTATATAGTAGTGGTATTATGTTTATTCGATTACCATGAAATCCGTGAAGGAGTGTACTTGAGGTGCTCTTTGATTTCTTGAACGTGCTGTCAAAACTGAGGAAAAAGTTGAGCAGCAGTCCCCTGAAGTTAGGTTTGCTAACCCATTTGAAGGTGTCATAGACATACCTTCCCTGGGCATTTGGCCTGATGGATCCTGAGTTTGAACTAATGTATGTGCCACCTCTGGTTTTGGGAAGATGCAGAAAGGGAGTATGTAAAGGATTAGGGAATTGTGGGTTTGTTCTATTTGTTTTGTTTTGTTTTATTTTAAACAAGCAAAGGTGAGTGGGAATACCCAAATATAATGTATCAAGTCCTCTGTGTTGGTTTCAGATTGCCTAAGCATTTGGCACTACCTTTTTTCTTCAAACTGATAGATTACTGGTATGGAACTAGTTTGAGGTGCTATACATTATGCTTGTTTGCATATTATAATTATGGCATTTGGTTTTTTTTTTTCATAAGGATCATTTACTACTTGTTGAATAACAAACTTGAAGGGCATTGAAGCAGGATGTAACTGTTCTTAATAGGTATAGAGTAAGAACTATAGAAGAAATAAGTAATTATTCTGTAGCCTTCCAATATAACAGCTGTAATCCTGTCTACTAAAACTCAATATTGCTTTGATAAAGGGTAATAAAGAAACTGGTTGTAGATCAGGCAGAACTTTATTATACCAGGAGAAATAAAGCTTATTATCAGATGTCAGTTTATGTTCTGTTACAAAAAGATCTCTGTAAAGTGGTGGTTGTGCCATCCTCATCAGTAAATGATTCTACTATTGGATCCTGAGCAGGAAGCTATGGGAATTAAATATGCCAGGTGTCATTTCTTTACTAGGGCAAGAAGAGATCTTTGCTGAAAACTTGCTTAATAATTTGGGATAGTGTCTTACATAGGTTATTGTCTGACATCATTATTCGTTACTCATTTTACCTACTTCTAACAAAATACTTCTTGATTGGTTTTAAGGTTGTGGGTGTCAGATGGAGGAGAGCTTTCTTTTCCAGGTTCTTCTGATAGAGTTGTGCTAGGTCAGAGAAGTGAGAAGGCCAGCAGCTTTGCAATAGTCCAACAGATCTTCTCTGTGGCATGATTGTGAGGGAGGATACATAGAGGTCTATGTATGGGAAAGGCAGTAACAGTGTTGCTAGAACAGGAGATGTGAGCTAGGACTGCCTTATGTGGTCGTTGGGGATTTCAGGAAGGTGCTTTGGGCTCAACGGGCACAGGTTCAGACTATACTACAGATGGTGTCTGAAAAGGCCAAATAACAAGAGAACAACAGATGGTACCAGGGTGGAATTTAAGAAAGCAACTGTGCATCACAGGTGAGTATAAATGGCAGTACATATTGAGGACTTAACCAGCCTGTGAGAGGCTTAGCTCTTGGTTTAGTTACTCTTTTTATGCATAAGGTGGCAAAGTGTTGTTTAGCCGATTCTTGTAGGAAGGTTGTAACATATGAGTCTTTGGGCTCCAATTGCAGTTTTGGAGTAGGCAGCCTCACAAATTTGAGTTGTTACTCTAGAAACCACAGCTGGAGCACATTTATCCTTGATGAACCTATCAGAATTAAAACCGAAATATTTTAAAAGCTATATCTAGTGGACTATGGGAAAAAACCCTCTACCCTACTTGTCTGGAAGCTGACAGGTGCAAGTGGTTCATTTAGTGCTTGTTATTATGAGTCACTTCTTATTTCAGTAGGTACCCGGTGTTTGTTCGTTCCTTCTCTCTTTTTCCTTTGATCATCAAAGTGAGCACCACCCTGTCTCCTTGCTGGTGTGGATTGTAAGTAAGGCTTTTAACTGCCCTGGAATTGATTTTCAGGCCTGTTGAAGAATTTTGCCTTTGGCAGTGTCAGAAGTACTACTGCTATGAGTAAGTAGCATAAGAAGTTGATTATCTTAGCTAAAAAAAACCCAAACTTAACAAGTTTCACATAAAGTCACCCTGACCTTAGTGATTCACATTACTTTTGCAGTCTTCTCTGCATTGATATTTGTAGCTGCAGAGCAGGCTCTAAAATTACTTGCTTGAAAATCCTTAGTTTGTCTTGGGAAACTATTGTTACGTATGAAAACTGAGGAGCCACTGTTCTTGGTAATGATTTCTATGTTTGCACCTTCCTGTGCTATATGGTAATCCAGATGAGAAATTAGATTTACAAATTCACATGACACAGTTTTAATGTGATTCTAATAATACACTTTTCTCATAATTCACAGAGAGTTGATGGTATTAACCATAGGATTCTGCAGCTTCAGAATAATTTGCTTGAAAACTTAATACTGCTCACACTAGGTGTTTTCCATGACAAATCCTATTGCCAGTCAGCACAAAGAATTGAAAGGTATGCATAGTGGTGCACTTGACACTTAAAAATTATCCAGTTGCAATGAATTTTAAATGCCTACACCTTTGACTTTCAAACTTAGAAGATCAAGTATTTTTCAGATTAAAGTCAGTGAGTGAAACCCTGTGTACACTAGATTTAATGCACCACTGTACTTGACTTCAGTTGAATGAGGATTCTCAGGTAAATAGTCTAATTTCACAAGTTTATATGAAAATCTGATCCTTAGTTCTCAGTTATAAGAGTAACATTTATTTCTATGCAGTTTATAAACTAAGCAAATCAGGCAGCACTTCTTCCTTTAAAATAGGGATTAGATGAAAGTAAAAGTAATGATAAAGTCTTTTGACTTTAACCCCCCTGTGGATCCTTAGTGGATTAGTGATGTCATGTACGAATTTTAAATAGCTAGGACATCCTTCTCTTTTAGCACCAGAAGTATTTTAGTATTGCATGGTTTTAGATAATGGTTTGATCATCTATCTAATTACCTCTGTAATGATTCACACTGTTAAGAAGAGTGCGGTAGGTATTCCACATGTGATTCTCTGATTCTCAAAAGAGACAATTGGTTTATTTTCTGTGTGGGATACAGCTTCTAAAAAACTCTTGCTAATACTTTTTGGCTGTGGTGTTGACTACAACGTTTACCTCCAAGGTAATGAAAGCATATATAGGATGTGGTAATTTGCCACAACAGTTTCTGAACTATTTGATGAGTAACCTGTGTATTTTTAGATGTATTACTTATGCAAAGATTCAGCTTCTGCAGCTAACACAATTTGCAGAAGCAGTAAGAAGATTATGTGTTCAGTTTTGTGGTTGTTATTTAAACCAGTATTTTAAGATTTAAACTCCCACTCATTTCAGAGTATTCACCCACCTCCCACGTTGCTCTCACTAGTTGTTTTATTAACTTAATTTGGCTGAAGGCCCTTGTTGCCTAACACAAAAGTGATTTTCTTTGCTAACTCTGTGTCTTTTGAGAACAGTTTTATTGATGAAGTAGCCTTCAGTGTTTTTGTTTTGTTTTGTGTTTTTTTTTTAATTTATGCTTATGTTTAACCTCATTATACCTTTTGAAATACTGCAGCAAGAGCAGTATTGTCCTTGTGAACCACTCCATGTAAAAAACTTCATGTTTTTCTGGAACAAACATAACTTGCTTGAGGTGTTATGATAACAGGATATTTGGAAGCTCTTTTAAAAAATTTTCTTCCCCTCCAAATTGTAACTGAAAATTTTACTAGAGTTTGCTAAGCTGACAGCAGACATGCTTGATTCAAGTTCAGGCATAGCTGGAAATGAGAGGCAGAGCAAAAGGGTGGAAGACGACGGCACTCCAGTGGATCCGTGCTTTGCTCTAGATTTGGTGGACATGAAAAATAGGAATACTTAGTACACAAGAGCTTGTCATCAGCATCAACTATTCATTGCATACCCTGATGTTAGGTTAGAGCCATGAAGTCGTTTGTTGGGTTCTCTGCAACTAGTTCTGTGAGATTCTTTCCTGGTATTAGCATCTCTCACCAAGCCTGGAAACTGTATGACAGAGTGTGTATGTTGTTGTTATTGCTTGTTTGTTTCTATTTATTTAATATATGTACTTTAAGATGATGGTGGTTTTAAACAAGTAGTTCAACACAAGTTACTGATTGAAGGTCTGTAGAGCTCAGTGGAATTCCTCTCACCTGTATGACTTGCTCATCCTGTTCTGGTTGATTTTGCAGCCTAGAAAGCTGAGGTCTTCCATCTTCATTGAGGATGCTGTACACCTTACCGAGTCATAGGTTCTGGCTCTCCCCAGGAGAACCCTGATAATGGTTCTGTCAGAGGGCAGAGCTGAAGAAGCAGCCACAGGCCTGTTATCTCTCCAAAATACATTATGTCTCCTGTTGTGAAGGGGTGTAGCTTGTTTCCTTTTTTACTGTAACTTTTTCCCCGTGCATTTCTTGACAACGAGCGCTCCTAATTTCCTGGAGTTCTCTGAGGTAGAGATCCTTAACTTCTGAGAGGTGTGCCAGTCTCAGTAACAACTTCTCTGCATCTGTTTAGCCAACACCAGTTGCTCCAGTAGGAAGATCAGAGAGCAGAGACTGACATCTGTTGGGTTAATTCAGTGAGGTTATGGCAAGAAAGACATTTCTGGCTAGTACATGACATCCTGTTTTTTTTTCTTAGCTTTTAGCAGCATAAACAGGTTTCTTTTCTTTATTGATTGTATTGTACTGTACTGTGTTAAACTTAAAATCTAAATATTTGCAGATCAACATTTTTGATTAAAATTATGTTTAGGCAATAAACCTTGGGGAATAATTTGTTTAAGGCTAGTTGAAGAACTTCATAGCTGTCATTATGTATATCAGGTAAGTAAAAAAATAACATGCGTTCTGCAATCACCTTCACTGGATTTTCTATTCACTTGTGTCTTCTGGGGTAGTTTGGGAAGGAGTTTGTCACAGGTTATTATGGGCCAAGGCTTGTTGGTTAACTGGAGGAGGGAGATTATGGGAACCTGCCAGAGGGCTTATGTTAAAGGTGTAAAGTGACTCTTATGAATATTTGCTCACAGTAACAGATCAAGCCTTTGTGACCCTTGCTACCAATGATGTGTACTGTCAAGGTGCACTGGTTCTCGGACAGTCATTGAGGAACAATATGACATCTAGAAAATTGGCAGTACTAATCACACCAGAGGTTTCCAGTGGAATGAGGTAAGGATTCATGTGGTTTTGGAGGTTGATGATATGAAGGAATAAACAACGTCATGAGAGATTTTAATAGGCTGTAGATTTCCCACCATTACATTTAGAAGCTGCCCCCTCTCTAGTAATTTCTGAGAGAAGTCTCAAATGCCATCAGTGAGAAGACTGTAAGCCTAGTAAGAGTTCACTTGCAGAAGTGGAGATTGTAGATGGGAGTTTAAGCCCATAGTTAGCAATAGAAACTGAAAGTTCAGAATTTGTGATTTTAGTATCTTGCTTTTGAAACAAAATAAAGGTACTAGCATTTTCCTTCCCAAGCATTTATATTTTAGAAAGAGCAAGATAAGGGACTTGATCATCTCTCCTGTGAAGAAAGACAGAGAACTGGGGGCTGTTCAGTCTTCAGAAGGCTGAGAAGGGATCTTATTAATGTCTGTAAATATGTGAGGGGTGAGTGTCAAGATGAAGGTGATAGTCTGTTTTCAGTGGCGTCCAGTAATAGGACAAGGAACAATAGGTACAAGCTGGAACACAAAAAGTGATGGAGCATTGGAACAGGCTGCCCACAAAGATTGTGGAGCCTCCTTCTCTGGAGACTTTCAAAACCCACCTGTTCCTGTGTGGCCTGCCCTAGGTGATCCTGCTATGACCATTAGAGGTCCCTGCCAACCCCTAATATTTTGTGATTCTATGCAACATCAGAAATTTCTAGAAGCCTTAGGGACTCAGTTCAGATGACTAATCTTAAAATACTGGTTTAGCACATCTTTTTTTTTATAAGAAATTAATTTATTTTAATTTCTGTTGTCTTGATTTTCTTTTTGTCTGCTTTTAAATCACTTTCCACTTTGAGTTGTGGTTTTACAGGCACCACAGAACTGCATGTACAGAAACGTTGTTAGATATGTTGAACTCAGGCTCTGTTATTTGAAGGACTGTGGTGCTTGTTAAAAGGAACATGGCATGCCATAGCTACTCAGACTCTTAGTTCTGCTATGTCTTGGGAAGTGTGCAAGACTGCCTGTTTAAAAGGTGCAGTTTTGAGGCTGTGTTTACTCAGGATTAATTGGCACAGATAACTGCCCTGGCAGTGCACGCCACATCCTGTGCAGTACACAGGGAACACAGCATGGTGCTGTTCTTCAGAGATAATTGTGCAGGACAAAAGCTGCTTTAATTTCTGTTGGTATTTCTATAGGAGATTAAGTAACTAAAATAAGGATTGTTTTTCCTCCATGTGGCACCTGTCCCTTTTGAGCTGCTGGCTTCTAGTGGAAGAGTCCATGTTTTATGGCATGATTGATATCTGTCACTTCATCAAACTGTTTACAATGACTTTTCACTTCTGACTTTTAATTCTAACCAGTCAATCTATCCTTTGTTATCTTCAGAATAAATGTATTACTGTGTGTCTCTCTTTTCATGCCAGAAGTGAAATTTAATGAACCTCTCTAAATTCCTTTCTTTCTCTGCTGCTTGCTTTGGTAGGTCTGTCCTCCATAGTGTGTTTGATGAAGTCGTTGAGGTGGATACACTTGACAGTGCTGACTCAGTCCGTTTGACTCTGATGCAGAGACCAGAACTAGGTGTAACCTTCACTAAGCTTCACTGTTGGACTCTTACTCATTATAGCAAATGTGTCTTCATGGATGCAGACACGTTGGTGAGTAGAGTGGGAGCTGTGGAAGCCTTTGCATCTATCTTAAAGAGCTACTTCTTTGTCTGGTGACCCACTGGCCTATGAAGTGACTAGATTTGTTAGTGGTCACAAGGTTACAGGAGTTCCAGTTGGCATGTTTGGCCAAGGCTCACAGTTTTTTCCATCTGCAAAGACATCAGTTCTGCTTTGAGAGTAGCCTCATATCTGTCCTCAAAAGATGTCACAACCATAAACAGAATCACACAGAGTCAGCCAGGCTGGAAAAGACCTCTAGGATCATTGAGTCCAACCTATTGCCTAACCCTTCTAATTAACTAAACCATGACACTTAGTGCCTCATCCAGTCTCCTTTTGAACACCTCCAGGGATGGTGACTCCACCACCTCCCTGGGCAGCTTATTCCAATGGGCAATCACTCTTTCCATGAAGAATTTCTTCTTAATGTCCAGCCTAAACCTGCTCTGGCACAGTGTGAGACTGTCCTCTTGTTCTGTCACTGGGTGTGTGGGAGAAGAGACCAACCCCTGCCTGTCTGTAACCTCCTTTCACGTAGTTGTAGACAGCAATGAGGTCCCCCCTGGGCCTCCTCCAGGCAAAACAACCTCAGCTTCCTCAGCCATTCCCTGTAGGGCTGTGCTCCAGCCCCCTCACCAGTCTTGCTGTCCATCCGTGGACACGTTCAAGCACCTCAACACCTTTCTTAAATTGAGGGGCCCAGAACTGGACACAGTACTCAAGGTGTGGCCTACCCAGTGTTGAGTACAAGGGCAGAATGACCTCCCTGGCTCTGCTGCCCACACCATTCCTGATACAGGCCAGGATGCCATTGGCCTTCTTGGCACACTGCTGGCTTATGTTCAGTCGGCTGTGAACTAGTACCCCAGATCCTTCTCTGCCTGGCTGCTCTCCAGTTATTCATCTGGTACTGATTTAGCTGCTCGTGTTCTAGAGAAACATTTGCTCTAATGTTTTTTTATTTTTTTATTTTCCTACTGCCTGTAAGGTGCTTTGCAATATTGATGAATTATTTGATCGAGAGGAGTTTTCAGCAGCTCCTGATTCTGGCTGGCCTGACTGCTTTAATAGTGGTGTGTTTGTCTTCCGACCTTCTTTGAAAACTTACAACCTGCTGCTTCAGTTTGCTGCTGAACATGGCAGCTTTGATGGTAAGGGGCAAAATATAAGGGATGAAGAGAAATATGTCAGATTCCCTCTTAGTAAGCTGTTTTTTCCACAACTTCCAATGTCTTAGGCAGAATGGAGGAAGGCAGGAGTTCTCTAGTCTTTATGTATGTATGACCTCACAAAAATGTAAGGTGCAGACAGTTTCCTCTTACTTGACATAATGTGGACTGTGCTTCCCAGAAAAGGACAATAATGGGACATTGTGTCTTAGTCTTGCTCAGCAAGTTTTAATTTTGCTGTCTGATTTAGGAGAGAGAAATACAGTTGATCTTCAGAATTCTGCTGAGGGAAACCAAAACCCTTTCCTACTCCTTTCTTCATGTATTACGATAGGACTCCATTTAGACTGAACTTGCATCAGAGTGCATCAGGTATTATTCGTTTGTACCTGCTCCCATGGCCATTCATCAAGTCCAGGTTGCAGCCCCATGAACACACCAGTCTCACTCCCATCCTTGGATGTGAAGTTTTGATGTAAATTTGAATATGTGCATATTTATGGTAACACTGGTTTATATATTTTTCAGGGGGTGATCAAGGTTTGTTGAATAGTTTCTTCAGCAACTGGGCAACAGCAGATATTGGCAAACACTTACCTTTCCTCTATAACTTAAGCAGCAGTGCTGTATACACCTACATCCCTGCTTTCAATCAGTAAGTAATAACACTTTGCACTCTAAACCTCTATAGTTTGCTAACAAACATATTCTGTCAATTATAATTTGTCACAATGATGTTAAAAAGTAAAAATCATGCCATAGAAGCTTAAATACAATAGGAATGTCTTCCTTGTTGACAAAGAGAAGAGTCCCAGAGCTGGCTGCACTGTCTCATGTTATTTTACAGAAGCTTTTATCATATTTGAAAAGACATAAATTACTTTAGTGTTAGGTTCTGACAGCCTTATTGTGAATGTTGTTCCCTTCTTTTCCAGTCAGCTGTGTGGGAAAGGTTGGGTTGGTTTTGGTGTGTTTTTTAAAAAAATATTTTAAAAGCAATTTTAAAGTTTCTGTGAAGCAAAATTTGTCCCAGTAATTATAATACTTTACACAATGCAGTTAGGAAACTTTTCTGCCCTCTGACAGAAGTAAGTTTTGTTGAGGGTGTCATTAATGCTCTGGTTGTACAAAACACTCCTACTGGAAGTATTTATTAGTAATTTTTAATATGGGATTAGTAAGAACAAATTTTGCTGATTCAATGTTTGAAATGGTATTTATTTGTGAACAGAACATGGAGGAGGACTGGAAATGGTACTGCAGGAGCCTGTCACTTTCTTTCATGAACTTTTCTACTAGAATCAGCAGCTGGTAGCATATGGCAATGCAGCCTTTTTTCTCTGTTTGATAAACAAGATACCTTTAAACTACTAAGACAGAAAAAGCACTAGATCTATACAGATACTGAATGTGTTTCAGTTGCAAAATGTTGACATTACCTCACCAGTGAGAGTAACCATGTTTTTTAGAAGCCTCTGTAGGCTAAAAACATGTATGTATACCATATAGACCTTTATGTTTTATCTCTACAGTTTCGGTAGAGATGCCAAAGTTGTTCACTTCTTGGGAGCGACAAAGCCCTGGAACTACAGATACAACCTGCAAACAAAGAGAGTTATGCAGGATGGCACTACCACTGGATCATTTCATCAACTGTCATTTCTTGCCCTCTGGTGGAATATATACAGTGCCAGTGTATGGCCTTTGTTAGAAAAACTTCAAAAGATGAAAGAATTGGAATCTGAGGAATGTGAGGTAACTGATAAGGAATTAGTGGGAATATACTGGAGGAAGGAATTGCAATGAAAAATGTAGTAGTGCTGATTGCTTCTGGAAGCATCTAAACTAGCAGCTTAGGAAGGCCTTCCAGTACTATTGCCTTTCCAGAGATTTCTCCTAGCCCCCTTTTTAATTGACAAAGAGGTTGTATGGGAATCTGTGTGTATAAATTCAGCATATTAAACACAAGGTAGCCAGACAAGTGATAATCTGGCTATGAAACACATGGACTTCCGATTCTTTGAAGTTAAGGTGATGTAGGGCATCAAACTAATCCTTGAACTACAGTTTTTCAGAACTGTTGTAACTTGTTTTATGAGGTTCATAACAAATCAGATTTGCAGAGTCAATTACATTTAGGATGTTATATTCAGTACTGGTATATCATTAAGCATTTACTGAGCTTTTTATACCTTTTTTATTTCAAAGGAAGTGCAGCAGTGTACAGTTTCCATGAATAAAAAATGTTTTAATTAATAGATTATTTCTTGGAGAAGAGCAGGACAAAGTAATGAGTAGGAGAAGTATGATTTTTAATTTTGTGTCCAGATATGGTAATTTAGGATCATTTCTATGCACATGTAAATATTTTCTTAGTGGCTTTTTAGATATTTGACTGCTTACATCATTGAACTAATTGCACAGGTCCAAAAGGTCTGTTGGACAATTACCATGAGCGGACAAAACCGCAGAAAGTAGTTTGGTTTGTAGCTCATGACACAAATTGGGAAGCAGATGAAGGAATGGGTAGATTTTGATCTTATACTTTAACATGCTTTAATTCTTAAGAAAATGTGCAGTAAAGAAATATTTCAGCCACAGCAACGTGACGGTGGAAATACCTGTTACATTTACCTCCTGGTGATGCTGGAGCCTTAGGAATGGTGAAATCCAAACTGCAACATGCTTGGAATGTGGGGCAACAATCTTTGTGGAACTTATTAACTTATTCATTTAATGCTGAGATCCCTGTGGAAATGTTGTAAAGAAGATATTAATTTCATGTAACAGTGCTTTTTAATGGTGGGATGTTCTTGTTTTTGTTAGCACACTTCTGATGAAGTTGAAATCACTCTGAAAGATACCAGTCCTTATGTGGCCAATACACTGCAAATGCCTGTGCTTCCAGAGCAGGATTATGAAATAGATCCTACAGCATCTTCACCTGAGGAACTCACCTCTGAAGCTGTAAGTGTATTGTATATTACTATATGCAGTAACAAATCAAAATGATACACTAAAATGAGATTTTTATTTTTTATAATTATGCTTCTGGTATAGGTGATCCTGCTCTGGGAGGGGGAGTTGGTCCAGCCCCTGACATTCTGTGATCCTCTGATCTGGGAAATTATATCTCTTCCAATTTTGCTGTAGCTATTGAATTCTCTTGCTAGCATAAGAAAGAATTTTAGAGTGTCTTTTTTTCTTTAGTCTTTATTTACTCATGCATGGTATGTCTGGAGACTGAAAGAATTTGCATTGGATTTTATGAAGAGATTCCTTATTGAATGTTATTAGATACTTAATAAAATGTAATATTAAAAATTATTTTGCTAAACTATTTGAAAAAAAATATTAGTACATCCATGAATTTATGTATTTACAACTAGAATCTTTCATATCACTCCTCTGTAGATGTTTGCTTTTTTTTTTTCCCCAGAAGTGTTGACTGGGAAAATTGTTTCCCAAATTTCTGTGATTTGGGCAACAAGAAATACCTTTTAAAAATCTACTAATGATCACTGATTCTTCTACCACTCTTCCTGTATTTGAATGTTTGTATTCCTGTGTTTCTGTTGTACCGACAACTCCCCTCATTTTATGCAGGCATTAAGTTGGACATAGTAGTATAATGCTTCTGCAGCTGTAAGACATTGTATGTTGTTTGATAAAGCAACTGCACCAAGGTACCATTGGGAGGTACCATTCTAATACAATCTGCTGTTGCAACTTGAGGACTAATCTCTAGTAAGATGAAGACAGTTTTTATTGTGTTAAGTGCTTCATCCCTTTAGACCATAGTTACTCCATAAAATAAAACCGTAGTCTTCCTTCCTTTCCTTCTACACTATGTGGAGAGGCTGAGAGAAAACTGCAAACCTTCCAGATATACAACTTAAGAATAGTTTATTCACAAAAGGTGTGTTATCTTGTGTGCCTCATGCATCTCATGCCATTGGAAATGTTCAAACCAAATAGGAACAGATTTTCAAGATGTTTGGTCATGATTTTTTTTTTTTTTTTACCCCAATGCTCACTTAAAGTGAAGACATTCAGTTGTTTTTTTTTTTAATTACTAAGAATGGTTTATCAGAAGGTCATATTAATTTAAAATTAATAACCTCATCATCTTCTTACTTAGGAACACAATTATTCCACTTTTTTTTTCCTTAGCTTCAGTAGTCTTGTGGGATTGCTTAATTTTGGTGGAAGAGACTTCAGAATGGGGTCTGTCCAGTCATTTATGTTTTGATATCTGGCAAAGGCAAATATTTGGGACAGCATGTTTTGGGCAATATGTTTTGCCTGTTTCATATGCATTCTATGCATATGAAAAGTTCATGAGTTAATAGAACAAGCTATTTCCCTAAAATGAGATTTTCCTGATTGAAGTTTGGCCTCATGAATGGTAGACATCTACTGTCAGCTAGCTTTCCAGGTTGTTTCTGTAGTCTCTGAAGAATGACAGCCACTTTTGAACCTAATTTAGGGTGAGATGAGCTGCTCTCTCTGGAGGTACTTATGATAGACTGACCATAGTAGGAACTTCAACTCAATGCCATTTTGATAGCAAAAGCTGGGTGAGATGGATTTTGTCCTTGGTGATAATGTATTTCATTCCTTTTCCTCCCATCCGCTGATTTCCTCTACCCCAAGACTGAAATTTATTTATTTTGTATGAATTCTCATTATTAAAAAACTATGAAAAAGTATTATCCTAATAAAAACTCAGTGGCTGTATTTTTAGCAACCTTTGTGTGGAGTTGAACAAAACAGTTGTAATGTCTGTCTCTGTGAGCCTGACAGACCTTCAGAACAATTTGTATTTCATTCTGTGTTTCAGGATACCTCAGAACTGTTACATGTAGCTTTCTGCATTGTACATTTATTGGTAATTGTGTGCATGTCTTTGCTGCCAACATAATTTTGGCAAATCTCAGCTGATTATGATGCAATTTTCAAACAAAATCTTGAATCTTCTAGCTATGGAATTCTTCTACTGCTTCCAGCACTGGGGCATGATCCTTTTCTATTAGTTACAGTTTTTAAATGTGTATTTTCCTCTGCTAGCTCTCAAGTAATAAAAGCATGACATTAATTTTAGCTCTCCAATATTAATGCAGGCAAAGTTGTTTAGGTAGTTTTGTTCTGTTTTGTTGGGGTTTTCTACCTGCTGAAGTATGTTTCCTAGCAAGCGGAAAATGAACTTGGCAGCAAGTCTAAGCTGCTAGGATTTCCTTTGTGATTTTGCACTGCTGCAGTGTGACAGCATTGCCCTGTCAGACCCAGATAAGGGTGACAAGGTGTCAAAGATTTGGATCTTGTAAGGTACACAACACTGCCATTTTCCAAATGGTATTTTGTACAATGGTGAAACACCTTAAGACTGAGGAAAAAAAAATGATAAGTGAAACTGTAGCTCCTGTGCATCTATGGCTGTTTGGGCTAAAATCCTTAATTTCTGAAAACATGATCATTCCTGTTTTGTTGTTAATGACATCCAAAGCTATTGAGAAGGCTTACCAATGGTAAAGAGAGGAATCTTCTTGCATTCCTGCAATTATGTGTGTGCAAAGTCTAAAAAATAATTGCCAAGTATTGTTGCATATTTACACATTTAGGAAACTCCAGACTGTTTATTCATGTTCTAAGTCAGGTACAGAGTGAGACCCAGGTGTGGAAGGATTCAGTTGCTTAAGTACTTAGTGTCACATTTGCTCTGTAAAACGCCTTACCTGGTCTGCAGGTACAAGTCTTGCACAAGCCCAAATTTGCCAGATGTAATTCGAGGGTATTTAAGCAGTTTAAGCCACTGCTTCTTGCATTAAGTTCTATTTTGAAACGTTTTTGGATTGAATTTGTGAGGGCTTTGCTAGAAGGCCATTCTGGTTAATTTCAATATTGATTATAACATGAGGTGAGTTGTTTGCCTGGGAGCCTCTTGGAGTAGTACTCAAAGCAGGTTTCCAATGGCTGCTTCATTAGTTCTTGTTGTGTTCCAGCTTTGTTACTGTTTGTAATTGTTGGGATGCCCAGTTTTACTGGCGTTATTTGGTCATGGACACAACTTTATGTCATTGAAAGTATTATTAATAATACATCTTGCATTTGAGCACCTTGTAACTTCATCTTCAACCAGGACCATGATTCAAAATGAAGTAGTTATGGGTTTAATGAATAGTGTTGATCTTTTGAAGTAATTTATATGAGTAATATGTCTGATACCTGCTAAATAAAACTGATCTCACTGGACATCAGATAAAAAGAATGACCAAAGGTTTGAAAAAGCTATGTTCATATGAAAGCCTGTTGAAGACAACATTTGCACAGATACACTTTACTGTAGAAGATACTCTGCTCTAAACAGGTCATATTTGTAATGCTGTGTTGTGGCTCGGTATGTCAGTCTGAGTTAAGACTGTCAGTCTCAGTTAACACAATTGAAATAAATGTTTGGTGTCTTCAAAGAGTAAAAGCATGGGAAAATGAGATCACTTTATCAAAACAAGAGTGACTACTTGAATACTGTTTGGTTTATTGTTTTAACTGGGACTGTAGAAGCAGAAGTTTGACATTTAAAGTTTAACTTCACAGCACTGAAAGTGAACAATGAAATGACTATTTCCCCACTCTTCTGCTTCTTCCTACAGAATGAGGTTGCACATTCCATTTCAGAGCTGTCTATTCACTTCACACCGGAAGAACCAAGTCCAGAAGATGAACGGAGAAAATGGGAGGAAGGGCGCATGGAGTACATGGGGAAAGATGCTTTTGAACATATCAAAAAGAAATTGGATGCATTTTTACATTAAAATAGGCCATCATGGTCTATGTTTCTTCCATAAATGCAATCCTTGAATATGTGGCTATCTTCATAGTTTTTTTTACATTAAACAGTTAGTTATAGATCCTCATAAATTTTGATTAACTGGTACAGACTCTTGGTTTTTTTGACTGTTATGTGTGTCTCATCTTCATTGTTCTCCCACTGTGCCTTCTGAAGTGTAATGAACTGTATCCTCTGAGGTTGAACTTTTACACTTTTTTACCATGGGGGTGGTGAAACACTGGAACAGGTTACCCAGAGATGTCCTATCCCTGAAGCATTCAAAGTCAGTTTGTTTGGGGCCCTCAGCAGTCTAATCTAGTGAAACATATTCTCTGCTCACTGCACGGGGATTGGACTAGATGACCTTTAAAGATCCCTTCCAACCCCACACATTCTATGATTCTGTATTAATCACTTCTCCCTGCTCTTCCCCATGGCATTCTGTAGAAACAGTCATGAGTGTGACAGCTGTTTGAAGTTGAGATTATGTTTTCACCTATTAAAAGATACTGTAAACCTAGGCTAAAATCTCGTTACTGAAACCAAGTTAACAATTTGAAGGGCAAACGTGGTGTAGACTTCAATATGAGAAAAAAAGGAGTCTGCAACAAAACTTTTTCATTTAGGTGTACTTAGGATTAGAGGAAATTCATACTTTGAGATTACTTGTGAATGCTCTCCCTATTTATAGGAAGCTGGTCAGCTTCATCACTAACATGTTGAAGAGTGGTGTAAAGCTCTTTATGTAGACTGATAAGGTATGATAACTTTTTATATTGTTGCTATAGGATTCTATTTTCAAAATACTGTTAGCTTTCATTGCATAGTAAGAGGAAGAAAGGTTGACACTGGTGTAAACCTTCTGGTGCTTTGTATCAATTTGTTTACAGTACTTCAAACTGCAGCTGACAAAGGCACTCTTCTCATTTAGTGTAGTGACTCCATATTGCAGGAGTTTAAGTGCAAATGAAACCACAGTTGGAGCTTATTTTAGTAAACAGGCCCTTTGAAGATCGTTTAAACAATAGCTGTGTATGGCAACTGGAACCAATACATATGTAACTCCAGAAAAATCTGCTGATGAAGCTTCTTTGTGTGAGACAGATACTTATGAGGGATTGCTTTATGAGTTTAAGTATTTAAATTTGACTAATCACAGCAATCGTGCCTTAAACAATGGAAAAGAAACACTTTGAAAGAAAGAGGCTTGGCAGCCATGTTAATATGGTAACAGGTACTCATAATACCTGCAGTGCTGATACAGGACTTGAAAAACATTACTCTCTTAATGTGTCACCAATTTTGGTGCAGATATACCTACTAAAATATGGACCAGAGGGACTGCCATAGATGCTAGTGGAGTAAAAGGCAGAGAAGGAAGAAAGGAATTTGTTTCTTCTTCCTTCTTTCATGAGAGAGAGTAGGGAATAACTTTCAGGGAAGGACTGGAGGTATCAAAAGGTCCCCTAAAGGAAAAAAAAAAAATCCTTGAGTACTTTAGAATTACTTTCTAATGTTCACAGTAGTGAATTTGTTTTTACTTGTCTAGGCTATTTCTCATTTTATCTAATTCTTTGTTTATAATTTGTTTCAAGCACTCAAAATGGAAACCTCTTTGGTGGATCTGCTGAACTCAGGCTTCTATTTTAAGTTAGATTTTCAGGGTCTCTGAAATTGAAGACAGAGATGTCCAGAAGATTATGTTTCTCAGTTTCTCCACTGATCACAAAGGTACCCTTGATAACCTGCTTCTCCTGTGTAGGTAACCAATTGCACGTTAATACAGGTAGGTGTGTTCTACCTCTTGTTCTGTGTGGCACTGTATGTAGATGAGAGCAGCCGCTGTGTCCTCTTACTTGTGTGGCATTTGATCTGCTGATCATCCCCTTTTCTTAGTGAGCTTGTGTACTTCTGAGAAAGGTCTCTGTTTTATAAGTATTATTGATAATTCAGTTTTTGAAGACTATGTAAAACTATAGTCCCTAATGTGAACTCATGTTTCATACAGCCGTACTTTTTACAGTACCTTCTAGATCTTGTGGGACAAAAAATTACTGAAGTGAAATCAGTAGCTGAAAGGTTTTAAAATAGTCATATGAATGTAGTAGTAGTCATGGAATGCATCTGAAAATGTTAATCTGTGAAATGGTACTGTCTGTGGATTGAACAATATTTTGCAAAGAACTGTAGTACATTGATGTCATGGAACTAAAATGGAAATGGAAATGACATATGAAGTCACATGCTTGTCAGGTGAGAGTTTTAGGTTGTTTCTGTTGTGCCATGGAGTATTATTTGTGACTGACTGGTTATTATTATTATTTTATTAAATAGCTTTTGGGACATTAACACTACTAGCTGAGCAGAATTAAAAGGTGTGAGTTATAATTATTTCTGCAAAAAACGTAAGCTTCAGGATCTATTGTCACAGCAGTAGTTGGTTTATTGTACTTAATGGAAAAATATAGCTGTGGTTGGAAACCCTGCCCAAGTTTTTTGTATACTGTCTTCACACAAAAAATGTTGACCAGTTATGAGTAATGTAGTGTCCTAGTGGATTCTAGCACAGCACTGTTGTCACCAGAGTGTTTGAAGGGAGAATCTTGTAAGTGAAACCAGAATGTTCAGTGCTCTGGTTTGGGCAGCATTCTTTGCTCTTACAGATGTCATTCTGAAACGGTCTTGAGGGGTGTTATGGGCTCGGTGTTGCCACGAACCATTGAGTTGAGGTTTGTTCAGTCAAAATATGACTTGGGAAAAAACTTAGCAAGCTTCTCATAGAATTTATTCCACATTCAATGTGGTACAGCCTTAGGTATTTTTAGGATAAAGAAAGTAAAAAAAAAGTAGGGGTTTTGTGACACCACTCCTCAATGACAAAGACAGTTTTCACTACGACAATTTGGAAGGCACTGAAAAAAAGCTGAGGAAAACCACTAGTAGAATAACAGGGGGAGGGCAGGAAAAGAGGAAAAAAAATTTAAGGGTGATGGAGCAGTGGACCAGGCTGTCAGGTAGGTTGTAGAGCCTCCTTCTCTGGAGCTACTCAAAACTTGTCAGAATGTGATCCTGTGCTACCTGCTGTGCGTGACCACGCTCTAATAGGGGACAGATTAGATGATCTCCAGAGCTCCCTTCCAACCTCTACCATTCTGTGATGATAACCTCAATGAAACGTAAAGGGGGAAAAAGAGCATGGCAAAGTGAAAATGATCAAAGACCTTTTACCAGCTGATCTCTGTGCAGTGTGGCTGAGAGTTTTGTTAGTATTGTTTAAGCCTTAGTGATCTGAGAAGTTGTGAGGATTTTAAAAGGCCAGACTGACCTTGCTGTGTGGTGGCAGACTTTGTAGTTAAAGAGGACAGCCTGTGTTTAAAACAAAATGTGATGATTTGTCATCTGTCATGTGCTCAGATATTCACAGTCAGAGACTTATTTGCCTTACAAAGATTTTGCTGGGTGCTTTTCATGTAGAAGAGGAGATAGTGTGGGTGTGACACAAGGAAAATTCTTGACAATTTTAGACATGGGGGTTAATGCACTTCCAGCCTACAGGAAAAGGAGATTGTTGTTCTTGAGGTATCACTTGCTGTCTGGTGTGAGGTATCACTTTACTTGCTGTCTGGTGTCTTGTGAGGAGTTTTCCAATTGGTAACAAAGTTGTTTTCTTTGTCTGTCTAGTTCAGTCAGTTTACATTGGTTGTTGTGGTATTTGGAGAAAAAAAAAAGCTTAGTGTTTCCAATTTTAACTTTATTTTTCTATTCATGAATGGGAGGCTGATTTAGTGGCAGGTGGCTTTACACTTTTGTGTGCATCTGTAAAATGTCTACTTGTTGAGCAGAAACACATCTGCTTGTTTTTTTCTTAAGAGATCTAATTCTGTTGCTTTGCTAATCTAAACTGTTTTGATTCAGGTGACTGAAAACAGCAGGAGATGTTTCCTTAATTCACATTGCTAATATTTTTACCTTCACATAAAGGAATTTAGGTCAGTCTATAGAAAAAAAAATGGTTTATATATTTGATTGCTTTTTTCCCCCTCCTTGTTTGCATTACTTTGGAATTGCATTTCTGTGGTTGTTTTGTTATTTGGTGGTGTTTGTTTTCTTTTTTTTTTTAATCAGATCTTTTCTTTCATTTTTTNCAGTGTGGCCAGTAGGATGAGGGAGGTTCTTCTTCCCCTGTACTCAACACTGGTCAGGCCACACCTTGAGTACTGTGTCCAGTTCTGGGCCCCTCAATTCAAGAGAGATGTTGAGGTGCTGGAACGTGTCCAGAGAAGGGCAACAAAGCTGGTGAGGGGCCTGGATCACAAACCCTATGAGGAGAGGCTGAGGGAGCTGGGGTTGTTTAGCCTGGAGAAGAGGGGGCTCAAGGGTGACCTTATTGCTGTCTACAACTACCTGAAGGGAGGTTGTAACCAGGTAGGGGTTGGTCTCTTCTCCCAGGCAACCAGCAAGAGAACAAGGGGACACAGCCTCAAGTTGTGCCGGGGGAAGTCTAGGCTGGATGTTAGGAGGAAGTTCTTCACAGAGAGAGTGATTGGCATTGGAATGGCTGCCCAGAGAGGTGGTGGAGTCACCATCCCTGGGAGTGTTCATGAAAAGACTGGATGAGGCACTTAGTGCCATGTTCTAGTTGGGTGGATAAGGCTGGGTGCTAGGTTGGACTGGATGATCTTGGAGGTCTCTTCCAACCTGCTTGATTCTATGATTCTATAAGCAAACCCTCCAAATTGTAGAAACTCTGGGCAAAGAATTTAGAGGACTCTCGTGCTGGCAGCAAGTGAGGTATGAGCTACAATCCTGCAGGGTCAGGGCATATATATTTCAGAAAATTACCTTTGCTTCACTTTGGTGCTAGTTCCTTTCTGTCTGGAATACATACATTTCCATAGGCTGCCTTCTTGGAGAACAAACTGAACTGGAGAGGCCTAGAATTACTTTTTTGTGTTCTTTGGTTTGTTTGTTTGTTTTGCTATAGTTCATTTGTTTGGTTGGTTGTTTTTTGGGGGGTTTCTTGTGAATTTGGAGCAAACCTTACCTACTGTCAAGATCTAACGATTCATCTCTGCTACAGTTATTTAAACACAGAGGGATGTGGTTTCCCACTAAGCACCATTTGTAAAGAAGACTGAAAATATCCAAGCTTCACAATGCACATCCTTCATGTAGCCTTTGGCTGACCTGTTCTTTGTTGTGTTTTGTGTCAATTTTGAGAGTAAAATAATAGGAACACTAATGCTTTATCTCCATGATGCATTCTGCATTAAATCTCAGAATGCAGTCCTTAATAAATCATGTCAACACATGTTAAAAACACATTCAGTCTTCCCATGTAGCTGACAGCAAAAATAAAAGTTATTTAATCTTCCCACTCCTATTAGGACTGTGTGAAGAAAACAACTCTCACAATGAAGTCTCTGATTCCTTTACCAGAAGCAGAATTATTAAACTGTGCAGACAGTGGCCTCAGCCAGTCTGTGTGGCAGCCAAGGGCAGGATTTGGAAAGGTTACAGAGCATCATAGGGTAATGTAAGCAGTAAAATCATCTTTATTGTTGTATTGAGTAATATAGGAGGTTATAAGGAGACTCTTTTAGAAACTTGAGTTTGAAATGGGACTATTTAAGAAAAGAAATCTAACTTATGAGATAAACACAAATGAAGGCAACAGAATCACCAACTGAAGCTGATTTTACCCAGATCACAAAAATCACTGAGAATTCAATAATTACATTTCTTCTGTTTATTTTCAACAGGTTGCAATCAAGTGCAGTAGTTTGTAAATGGTGCTCTAAACCTTTAAACTTCCAACCTCTGTAAGTTGTATTAGAACTCACTTTCATTTCACAGAGGAACAATAGATAATTTCTGTGACTAATACAAAGAAACATAAAACACAAGAATGGGGAAGAAAAAAAACCCTGCTCTTCCTACACAGTATAAAAATATTGATTCAAGGAACATTGAACTAAAACCCAGTTGCTTACAATAAGTAATTCTGAGGCACATATCATATGTTTTTTTTTTTTTTTCTGGGTTAATTTCTTATTACTTAGCAGCTGCAGCAACAAATATCACTGAAAGTTTCCTTTCTCACCTTAGTCTGGGATGCAGCTGGCAAGTTTACTCACAGCTTTTAGACAAATGGTCAGAACAGAAGGCAGGGTTGTCTGGAACCTGTAGTATCCTCATTTATCTCAGAGACATCACATTGTTTTTCTTTAATATTTTTCTTGCTTTCAAAATGTATTAGTAATGAAGTAGTCCAATAATTCAAAGGTAAATGTAGTTTTGTAACAGATTTTATTTCTACAGAATTGCTTAGATGTAACATTACAATCAAAACATTCCACAAAAACTGCCCAGTATTTTATTCAGCCCAACACTAAGTATATATGGATGTTCTGACCTACAGCCTGGCAGTGAGCAGGGTTTCAGATACTTACTCCTTCTTTTTTGATAATTTATGTAGATGCTTCTCAAATATACTCAGTCCTTAGGAATTTCCAGCTGGATAAACTCTGAGCTCAAATTGCTTCTCAGTTTATCTGTCACACAATTATTTTGCATCCTCAAATGGTGAGATCTTCTGATCTATGCACTGGCATTCCCTTGGGTCTCAGCAGGGAGCAAAATGACATGTCTGATATTTAAACATGGTGAAGTGAGGTCTCTTAGAGGATTATTGTCTCGCCACTGCGAGACTCGACAATGACTTCGTTAAGTCAGTCTAATGCAGCAATTCCACATGTCATTTAATAATGATAGAGCTATTTAGATGGAAGTAGGCTTCTCACAACATGAACATCAAACATTTATACAGCCCAGCCACAGCTTTTTCATAAAAGCAAACTTGATTTGTTACAGAGGAATGCTTCCCTCTCCATGGTGTCTATATTTAACCATGTGTAGGCACATTCTCCTATGGTTAACCCTGGCTCAGTTTTTTTCCAACAGGCCATTTTATGTGGTGCTTGCTGCCTTCTACAATAGGAAAGACAAACAAATAATTTAGATTTTATCTTTATGTCTGTGTGCTTTGCAAAAGAATATTGTGGATTATTTTTCAAGTGAACCTAGGTAGCTATTTGAGTTTATTTCTTTCAGTATCATTCAACTGCAGACAGTTTTTATAATGGCTTTTTGCCTATGAATGTTATTTTATGTGGAAGTGTGTGCCAGGACAACTCATAGGTGTGCTGTTGGGTTCACCTGCTTTAGGAGGAATATGCATTTCCCAGGAGATCAGAATAACAGCTTGTGCAGAAGCTGCGTGCTTTGGTTAGAGGTGTGTCGTGGTAGGCCAGATAGGCCCAAAATAGGCTTATACATGTCCTGGCTTGCCCAGGCACGTTTTTCTGCTCTCCCTCCTTCTGTTCTGGGGAGAAGCAACCACGGGAAAGAAGACAAAGGAACCTGGAGCCACTAAGTCTAAGGACTCTGGCCTGCGCAGACTTGTCTTGGTCCTGTGGTAAACAAGGTACACACGCTTAGCTTGTGCCTACCTTTGCAAGGCCTGTGCTTTCCCCAAGTTTGGGTAAAGCAAGCCTATGGTTTCACTTAATATGGTCACTCTTGGATAACTGCCATTCTGATTGGCTATTCTGTGTCCAAAGGCCACCTTGATAAAAGAAATACACAGGTAAATGCAACGTGCTCCACTGTTCTATTTGTGCCTGCTGTTGCCTGCTGCCATTGCTTACTGCCTTATTTTTTGCCTGGAAACTCCACTGTTGCGAGTTTAGCCAGGGACAGGCTCTAAATGCCTCCATGGGACCGGCCTGCATAGCCAGCATGACATGGTGCTGAGACTGCACATCGAGAGACATCCTGCCCACACCTGAAAGTCTCCTGCCAAGACGAGAAGTCCTGGAGATACACAGATCATCCAGAGGAGCCAGGAGGCGAGATGCCCGGTACACTGAAGTGATTAGTGTGTGCAGAGAATTTTTTAACATGTCCTACTGAAATCAAAGTGCTGTCTCAAAAAAGAAAGCACATCTTTCACGGGACATAATAGTACTCTTAGAGAAGCAAGGGCATTATTGCTCAGGTGGGACATGCAGCTTATGAACTGGTCTCACAGATCATGAAATGTGGAACCTATCTCATCAAAGCCACTGGGTGATGATTTTCAATGTTCTATCAGGTGAGATGATTTAACAATGTACAAAAGGTATGCCAGCAGGAATTGCTGGGGTTTAGCATTTCAGAATAGCTACTTCACTGCTAAACATGAAATGGTAACTTTAGCTACCCAGTTGTAAAACACACTTGTCTTTTCAGCTTTTCCTGGGAATTCTTACATGATGAATGAATGAATGAATGAATAGGTAAGGCAAAAAAATGACTGCAGAATGGTAGGTGCTCATTTCTTACAGCCAGTGCACCTTGGTTTGTTTCCATATAAATCTGTAATTGTGTCTTTAAACACAAGGCAGGTTTTTCATTGGAGATAAAAGGCTTGAATAGAGGTGGACTCTTGGGCTCAGCTCTGTTGCCTCAACAAGCATAGTACCTGTACAAACACCTGCAATTAAAGTTTGCTTTTTTATCATTCATAATTTACATGAATTGAAATTTGATAAGGGAAGAAATTTAGTTCTATTTATTTGGGTGTTTGTTCCAGAATTATGTATTTGGGTATTTGTTCCAGAATTATGCACTTGAGAGTTAGATTTTTACAGGTGATCCATTGATGGAATGTGCTTGGAGTGGTTTTAATTTTAAATTATTTTTATTTTAAGCTACAGGCTTACTGCATTTCTGTGGATAAAGGAGAAAAGGTGGAATGAAAAGCAACCATAGTGTCCCTTTCAGTTACTGCAGTGTCATTTGACCCACATCTCTAGGTCTGCGGTCATGTGAATGTAAAAACTATCAGCTTTTTAAAGACAATTCTACTTTGATTTTGGTATTAAACTAAACCATCTGCTTTGTTTCCTTCATCACACCAACAGAACGGGAAAGTGCCACAGCATGGCTGCAGCCATGGCTTCCATATATTATTGTAAGGAGATAACTGCTCTGGGACTGGAGTCAGTGTCTTGCGATGCTCTTCTACAGCTTCTCCTATTCTCTTTATTACAGTGTTGAACAAGGGGTCAGTGTGGACCGATAGCGGATTCTTCTCAGAAGGATCCTGTGAGAGGTCAAACAGCAGTGGAGGGTCATGATGGGTTACACCATCCCCAAAACATGGGCAAATTCCTCTTCCAAAACAGGCCCCAGAGGCTTCTGGTTGGAATACTGGAGTAGTATAATGAGCTTTCCATATGGTGCCACCTGTCACGGAAGAGGCACAGCATTAGAAGTCAGTGGAGGGTCCTACAAGATTGGTTCATATTTTAAGTGACCTGTTTTGTTATTCCTTAGGCAAACTTATATTGCAGTTGTCACATAGAGGAGAAAGGCTCTTTAGGGACCTGGCAGGGATCAGAATGGCTTTTGTGGTACATGGGTGTACCTGGCCTCTGGGTACATGCAGGGCCATACACACTATGTGGATCATTAGGTCTAACATTCTATGTGAAGAGGGAGTCTCTGCTCCATTCTTGTGTCTCTTTAGAATTTTATAGACCTTTTAAGGGGAAAAATGGAGTAAATGGGTGCAGGTTCTGGTAGGTGGTTCTTGTGTTGGCTCTGTCAAGAGCACCTGTGCAAAAACCTGTCACAGCTCATTTCCATGCTCACTTTCCAGAACCCTTTCAAACAGAATGCTAATAGCAGGCCATGAACGCTGTGAAGTCTGGAGTCTAGTTTTCAAATCATTATGATAAAGACAACTACTCTGCAGCTTCAGCACTTGCATCTCTATCAAGTTCTAGTACTGACCACCGGATAAGCACAGATGTGTAACTTGTAGTGAAGAAATGGCAAATGACTACTACTAAATCTGAATGTAGTCCAACAGGAGATTGTCCTTCTTCCTCCCTCCTCCTTTTCCTCTCTTCCTGAATCTGCATTTACAAATCACTACACAACTCAGAGACAAGGATGTGCCCAACAAGATGGCAATTGAATACCGTGCCAGCCAAAGGAGGAGAAGAAGAAAGGGAACGTTAAACACTTGGACCTACTTCTTCAATACTGTGTATAAACAATTGACAACTGCATTGTCCTTCCATGGCATTTTCTTTTTGGTTCAATGTAATCTGCTTAACTGTCTTTCCTTCTATTGCCCTGGGAGCTGTTCTTCACAACTGGGAGTCTGCAGCTTTATTCTTCTGTCTCTGATGTCACTACTGCTAAAACATGTTTTGGTAATAATAGAAAAAAAAAAATCTGAAAAGGTGAGGAGGAACAATAATCTTGTGGCCTAAAATCTCCAGATGCTAGGTGGCTGGCTGCGTATCTATTGCCACTCCAAGGTTTCCCTGTCCTGCTGAGCCAGGCTTCTGCACTTCTGTGGAAGGACAATGTCTTAATGGTTCTGAAATGTTTTGCAATAGTATATGTAGAATTGTTGCAGATTTTTAGGTGTATCAGTTTCTGAAATGGTGAGATAAAATACATAGGAGGTGGATTTCTTAAAGGAAATGGGCTTGCTTTGTGATTGCTTACCCCTTAGGTCTCTTTGGGTGTGTGCTTTGCTGCTAGCTGGGATGTGCTCCACATTCTTCTTTTCCCTCTCTCATGACTAAATCATCATTTATCTCATGACAAAACCACAAGCATCCTCTGTCACAACAGGGTCCACTGAGCGTGGGATGTGAGTCTTACCTCTGTTGGTTGGGAAGCAGGGGTACTTGTTCAGAGTCTTTGGACCATGTGCATTTTTCAGATTAGCTGGCTCTAGTCAGTCTGCTAAAATGACCATTTAATATGTAACTCTATCTGTGTGCATCTCATAGTTATCTAGCTTTTTGTGACTGCTGTTCAGGAAAAAAATGAGCTAAATAGTAGTTCTTTTCCACAAATAGTTGAGCTGAACTCCTTACACATTATAGGGCAGCCCAAAGAAGTAAGTGCTAAGTGTCTGAGGAGGACTTTTTTGATTCTGGAAAATGTTAACATTTGGCTTTTACAGCTGCAGATTAGTTGTAGTTTCAGAGAGCAGGCTCCTTGTTAGTTCACTGGGAAGGATACAGCAAGGCTGATGGCAATTACCCTGTGTTGGTGAGATGAACAGACAGCTGGGTTACAGAGTGATCAGAAGGAAAAAAAAGGTGATAGGAATCAGTACTGATGGAAGCAGCAGGGGTTTCAGTCATCTCCAAGAGGCAAAGAAGGATATGTAATTTGCTGCTGGAGCTGCTCTGACAGAATTTGAAAGATGTGTGTGAATTTTAGGGCAAGATGTTAATACAGTATGTCCAAGGGAAAAGAAACCTGCTTCTTCAATCCAAACATTTCTCAAACCCATCTGGTAACAATCAATCAGTTTAACGAGCTGAAATAAATGATCTGTTACTAATAAGCTGTGGTAGAAGAAGGGACTTGTACAGACAAAGGATTCTTTTGGCTTCAGTGAAGGGCTTCACTGATGAGTCCTGCCTGGATGACATCAAGACACAGCAGCTTCACATCTAGCCTGTCCAATGGGTACAAGTAAATAGACAATAAATATGTAATAGTAATGTGATATACTTCTCTAAAAAGTCTAGTCAGAAGTAGTGGCTGCTGAAGCAAAGAATCAGAATTTCTGGCTTGGCTGAAAGTTGATCAATATGGCAATATTTGATTAGCCAGCCTGACAGGCTGGATATCCCATTGTTTCCAACCCCCCTGCTATGAGAAGTTGTGGTTCAATTGATAAAAAAAGAAGAAAGGCAGGCATAGATATGCTGTGCATTTGGCTTCACAGGAAAACACAATACAACACTTTGCCTCTGCATGGTGTGTTAGTGTCTCTTTTACAGATAGTGTGGCCTGTTAGAAACTGATGTGTAAAGCAATTTGCTGGGGGCTAACTCTTTTTTGCTCCTATCTACACAACATCTTTTAGTGATCTATTCTATTGATACACAAAGTTATAGAATTTGTAGCCACAGCCAACCCTGCAGGTGTTCCAAAAAAGCCTGGATGAGGCACTTAGTGCCATGGTCTGGTTGATTGCACAGGGCTGGGTGCTAGGTTGGACTGGATGATCTTGGAGGTCTCTTCCAGCCTGGTTGATTCTATGATTCCATGATCAGAGCATGTTAAGTATGATCCTGGAACCTATTTTGGTTAAATCTCATCCAAGGTCATGATCATCAAGCCCACTCCACAATGCATCCCAAAGCACAAGGAGTGGGTATGCTCAAGAGGAGTTCACTTCAAAAACACACTTCAGCCAGAATCAAAATTGTAACATAGACACGAACAGCCCAGAAGAACAAAGAGGTGAAAGCTAGGTGAGGAGAAGAGCAGTCCTTTAACCTGAGAAAGCAATTCTTCAGATGCAATGGGTTCAGGGGGTAGCACCAGCGGTGGCAACGCTTTGGAAATGAAGCCGCTGCACGTTGAAGGGTGCCGGCAAGGGCTCCTGGTCCTATAAGCCTTGCTGGCCGTGGGGCTCTTCCACTTTCCCAAGAGCTCAGAGCTGCAGATGCAACTATCAGCCTGAAGGAGCTTGGCCACTCTCTGCATGCCCACAGAAGTGGGTAGTTTTTCACAGGGAGCACATTCTCACAGGTGTGAGAATGAAAAGCGGAGTGGCTACCCGCGCCGAAGAGTCAGGAAGGTTCAGTTCGTTTCCTATAAGCCTCCTGTCTGACGCAGCCCTTCCACTCCTGCAGTGCCAGCGCTGCTGCCGCCTGCCGGCCACCGAGGCGGCGCTTGAGGCGGTTGTGGAGGTCGGTAGCGGTGCTGTGCTGCCCCCTGGCGGCATCGCCCTGTTCCGGCTGCCTTTTTGAAGGGCTAGAGGCCCCGGGGCGCAGACCTGCGTCTGTACACTCAAACCCGCAGACCCTCAGACCTGCTCCTGCCCAGGTATGAGGGGGTGGTTACGGTGGGGGGCAGCGGTATGTTTTGGGAGGTGGGTGCTGCACAGCAACACTCCTGCAGCGTTTCCCTGCCAGGCATTGCTTTCTGTTACTGACCTACGCCTTCCTACAGGACTCAGCAGTGAAGGAGCACGCTAGTTCCTCCTCTCTGCTGTCATGGGGTTTTCTCTATGATTTAATCACATTACGGTGCTTGAAAAAAAAAGAGACTGTGACAGTGATGGTAGGAGAGATCCCCTAACCACAACTGATTGCTTTAAAGTGTGAGGCTATGGAGTTATTTCAGCTGATTGCTTTAAAAGTGTGAGGCTATGGAGTTATTTCAGCTGATTGCTTTTAAAGTGTTAGGCTGTGGAGTTATTTCAGCTAACTGATTGCTTTAAAAGTGTTAGGCTATGGAGTTATTTCAGCTAACTGATTGCTTTAAAAGTGTTAGGCTATGGAGTTATTTCAACTAATCTTGATTTACATTACTGCAGAGGCCAAATTTCCACAGAAAGAGCAAAGATGCAGAGCGATTTCCCCATGCCACTTAGAGATGATGTGTTTTGATTGTTTTTGTTTTCCAAACCGAGGATAGAGTTGAGTCCTGGTCCCCTCAGATAAGCAATTAGATAATACAACAGAAATGCTGGCCATCAGCACTTTTGAGTATGGTTCCCTCACTGGAATTCACCTCATTTCATGGCCACAAGTGGCATCAGCTCATCCAAATCTGCAGTTTAGGGTAAGCATCAAAACAGCTTCAGCTGCTGAGACCAGGCCCACTTCCTTGTGGCTGTGACAGACACCAGCACTGCAGTAGTTCTGCCCAACTGGAGCAGACCTGGTAGGGTTGTGGAGGCCTAACCACTGCTGAGCTGCAAGGCAGGTTAGCTGTTGCAGCAGTCTTCATTTTCTTTCTTTTTCTTGTTTTATGGTTTTGTTTTTGGGTTGTAGTTTTTGGTTGTTTGCTTGGTTGGTTTTGTTTGTTTTGGTTTGTCTGTTGTGTGTTTGTTTGCTTGTTTTCCTTTTAAAATAAGCAATTACTTTGCTAGTTCTTAGACAAAAATAGTTATCAGCATCTTGTCTCTAGATAAAATAAATCACAGTCTCACAGTATCACCAGGGTTGGAAGAGACCTCACAGATCATCAAGTCCAACCCTTCACCACAGAGCTCAAGGCTAGACCATGGCACCAAGTGCCACATCCAATCCTGCCTTGAACAGCCCCAGGGACGGCGACTCCACCACCTCCCTGGGCAGCCCATTCCAGTAGCCAATGACTCTCTCAGTGAAGAACTTTCTCCTCACCTCGAGCCTAAACTTCCCCCGGCGCAGCCTGAGGCTGTGTCCTCTTGTTCTGGCGCTGGCCACCTGAGAGAAGAGAGCAACCTCCCCCTGGCTACAACCACCCCTCAGGTAGTTGTAGACAGCAATAAGGTCACCCCTGAGCCTCCTCTTCTCCAGGCTAAACAATCCCAGCTCCCTCAGCCTCTCCTCGTAGGGCTGTGCTCGAGGCCTCTCACCAGCCTCGTCGCCCTTCTCTGGACACGCTCAAGCATCTCAATGTCCCTTCTAAACTGGGGGGCCCAGAACTGAACACAGTACTCAAGGTGTGGTCTAACCAGTGCAGAGTACAGGGGCAGAATGACCTCCCTGCTCCTGCTGGCCACACCATTCCTGATGCAGGCCAGGATGCCATTGGCTCTCTTGGCCACCTGGGCACACTGCTGGCTCATGTTCAGGTGGGTATCAATCAGCACCCCCAGATCCCTCTCTGTCTGGCTGCTCTCCAGCCACTCCGACCCCAGCCTGTATCTCTGCATGGGGTTGTTGTGGCCAAAGTGCAGCACCCTGCACTTGGAGCCATTGAATGCCATCCCATTGGACTCTGCCCATCTGTCCAGGCAGTCAAGGTCCCGCTGCAGAGCCCTTCTGCCCTCCAACTCAGTCACATCAGCCCCCAGCTTAGTGTCATACTAAGCTGAGGTTTCCAAAGAGAAAAAACAAACACCTCTCCCCACCAAAAAATCATAGCTTGAAGATGCTCCACCCCATGGAAGAACTGCATCAATGAGAAGCCCTTGTGCATAGCATTTTCTACCTTATAGCTCCTTGACCAATGTGAAGGTTGCACTAGATGTGACTTTGAAGGCACTAGCTCCACAAGTACTTTATGGCTTGTATAGCATACACACTCCTCCTTGGGTGAAGTACACAGATTTATCTTTGGGGATCAAAAACCTAAAAGCAAAATTCCACTGCAGCACCTGGCATCATGCCCTCATATTTAGTCCTTAGTCTCTTTTCTCTGTGTTTCTCAGCAGCCAAGCACGGTGGCTTCCTGCCCAGGAGCCATGCTTCTGTCAAATGTGGCATGACAATAAAGGTGCTGACCTCAAGGTTAAACTGGCAGCATGACTATAAGTTTGATGTTGCAACTCTAGTATATATTTATTCTTTCCAACAAGGTAGACAATAATGTCCTCAGCATTTATCCTGATAGTCTTGTATGTAGCTAGAGGAATGGAGAAATCAATTTGAAATATTTGCAGGTGCAAGAGTTCACTGAGGAAGGACTTCCTTAACTTGACACAATCTATACATGATGCTGTCATTGTATCAGAAAGTATGGTAAGGGAAATGTAAAGCAGCAGGAGGAAGATCACTTAGTTAACAGTCTAACATAAGAAGGAGTTTCTGTTGGGCTGCCTAAAGTTGTCTCAATCCAGTCAACTCTCAAAGTGCTTTTCCAACAGCCAGCAGCTTGTCAAGATAGCAGCTGAATGTGAATAGCTGCTGATTGTAGAATGCCCTAGCATTTGTAACTATTATCTAACTGCAGCCTCACCAGAACTCTGTAACCCTTTTCTCAGTTCACAGATAGGGAAAGCAAACCAAAAATTAAAGTGGCTCATTCAAGATTCTAAAGGATGAGAAGGTGGCATAGCCTGCTCCATCGATTTCTGCTTTTCCCCAGCTGTATGGAATGAAAAATACTGAACAACTGAGCCCCACAGCACCACAAATCCATCAGCTTTACAGTTAATGTCACATCATCTGGTCACAGGAAGTACAATTCATCTCAACTAATTTTAATATGAGGGTGATTTTTATGTTCAGTATGATCTGTCTCAGCTCTCTTTTCAAGTCATTGGAGCGAAATAGGCATGATTGATCTAGTCCAGTTGCGCTCAGCGGGAGGAGGTGAATTGAACACTGTAAGCATCTGCATTTCTTCAGTGACTATAGAACAAGCTCAGCTCCAGGTCACACACATACTGTCCTTCGTTCTGAGCAGGAATAAGAACATGACTACCTGTCACTGGCGTGTTCTTTTTTACACTGTAATCAAAGGTGACCCCAACAAAGACAGGGTGCTTGTTGAAAGCTCAGGAAAGCATTACAGATGCTGTCAGCCTGCTTAATACTACAGCTGAAGAAAATGAAACAAATAAGAGAGGGCTACTGAAAACAGATGAGCTACTGCTTAAGATAAAGACAGTGTATGTGCAGTTCCTTTTCTTCACTCTTACACTAAAGCTAATCCTGAATGTTTTCGCAGCCAAAGCAACAAAAATCTGTAATGACAGGGAGATACTTGAGGCTATGCTACCTACCCCTTCATCTCAGGCAAGGCAGAAGGACAGCTGACTATGAAGCCTTTCTGCATCTTGCAGTAGTAGTGTGCATTTGAAGAATAAAACTATTCCAGGTAGTAGTATGCATGATTTATGTGATACCCTCATTTCTGGTGCCCAAGATGGGGGATGTTTGTACTCACTGTCCTTTTGGTGCCACCTCACTGCATGCAGAAACACACCACAGTAGTGAAACATGAACTCGTGCCTGGAGTCCAGAACCTTCCTCTGCAGCAAAGGCAGCAAGGTGTGCCCATCAATTATCCTGATGGAGAGGATGGGAGTTGTCAGACTGCTGAAGAACTTCAATCTGCAGCTAGAGCATGAGCAGTATTCACTCTCCGTGTATGCAGCGTTAGGACTTCAAATGTAATTTCTGAACCAAGCTAATGTTTAGCTAATGAGCCCTGGGATTTTTAATTGCATGGGTGGGTGGAGACCAGTGCTGAGCAGTTACTAGCAGTTTTTTTCAAATACAGCTAGTTCAGACATCCTGCCTGTGGGGATAAGGTACCATTACTCTAATTCCTTTGGGAGGAAGCGATAACCATAGTGAAGGCATGGTTCACAGCTTTTCATTCTGCTCCCTGAAATGGAAGTCACCAATAGCATATTCTGTGAGCTCAGGACTTTGTACAGGACAACTGCATTGACTAACAGCTGGTTTTAGTTACATGCCACTGGTACTCCTATGATTTTTGCTCAAATGACCTAGACACTCATGCTTTCCTATGTTCTTTAGAGGAGCCTAATATAGATGCTACAAATTGTTTACTACCAAGGAAGCTACTTGTCTGTTACTGGCAGTCAAATGTAGTCCACATGCCATTTGTTCCAGATTTCCTACTCATGAAGAATCAGGCTTCCTACTCTTGGAGAGGGCCTGTGCTAGTACTCTGGTAGGACCAACCAGCTCTGCAAGTATCTGTGGAGTTTTCATTTAAAAAAAGTAAGATTGAGCTGAGTGGTTTTGTTTGCGTGGGTTTTGTTCTGCTTTGTTTTTCTGAGTCATCCCAGTATCTCAAATGAACCAGATGGCCTTTTAGTGATAAGAAAATGGAATTAGCTACAAGCTGCTTGATAAAACATACTGCTTTCTTTTGCCTTTTCCGTATAAGCAGATGGGGAATGCTACACGCAAAGCTAGAGAATTCCCTGGTTAAGAAACAAACAGAATTTAACCTGTGGCTGCTGGGATGCGTGACATAATGTAGTCAGCATCTATCTAAAGCAAGGGAAGCAAGTATGGTTTATGAAGTCATCTTTGTACCTGTCTTTAGGCACTGCCCCTCCAGCCAGGTCCACCACTGTTGGAAAAATGTCCATGAGGCTCGTCAGTTCGTTGATAACTGTCCCTGCAGGCAACACTCCTGGCCACCTAACTATTCCTGGGACACGAATCCCTCCTTCCCAGCCTCCCATTCCTTTTCCTCCTGTTATAGAAAGGGGAGGGAAAAAAAAAAAAAAGGAAAAAATAAATAAATAAAAATGTATTATGCACAAAAACTTTTAGAGCAGAAAACTGGAGATCAGTAGAATGATCTCCATCGCAATGCCTGTTCTTAAAAAGAAAACATTTTTATTTTACACTCCTCTCTAGTGTGGCACATACAGCAGCCCATTGTGAAATACTGTCAACAGAAGAGGAGCAATGTCATCCTCTGAGAATCTGATCCATGATTTGAATTGAATGCCATGGCTGAGAATAGTGCCCACTCTCTAGTAATACACCTAAGGAAAGAAAGAAACCAGTTATTAGTAAAAGCAAGATCTGACTTTGTGGTTACAGCCCTACTTTGTGCTAGAGGAAGGAGAAGAATCAGAGGGCCAGCTTGGTGGTCACACAGCTCATAAACAGTAACAGTGTGGCCAGTAGGATGAGGGAGTTTATTCTTCCCCTGTACTCAACACTGGTCAGGCCACACCTTGAGTACTGTGTCCAGTTCTGGGCTCCTCAATTCAAGAGAGATGTTGAGGTGCTGAAAGGTGTCCAGAGAAGAGCAACAAGGCTGGTGAGGGGACTGGAACACAAACCCTATGAGGAGAGGCTGAGGGAGCTGGGGGTGTGCAGCCTGCAGAAGAGGAGGCTCAGGGCAGACCTCATTGCTGTTTACAACTACCTGAAGGGAGGTTGTAGCCAGGTGGGGGTTGGTCTCTTCTCCCAGACAACCAGCAACGGAACAAGGAGACACAGTCTGAAGTTGTGCCAGGGGAGGTCTAGGCTGGATGTTAGGAGGATGTTGTTGGCAGAGAGAGTGATTGCCATTGGAATGGGCTGCCCAGGGAGGTGGTGGAGTCACTATCCCTGGAGGTGTTCAAGCAAAGCCTGCATGAGGCACTTAGTGCCCTGGTCTAGTTGACTGGCTAGGGCTGGGTGCTAGGTTGGACTGGATGATCTTGGAGTTCTCTTCCAGCCTGGTTGATTCTATGATTCTATCATGTATCCTAGTAGATACAGACTATCTGGATATATTCTATTTTTTTTTAAGTGGAAGTCCACTACCAGAATTTTACCTTTATAAATCCCATTCCATCCACCCAACTGAGCATTTCCTTTGCGAGCCTCCAGGAATCCTCCATGATCAGACGCAAAATAAATGAGTGTATTATTCTTCAAACCTTCTTTCTCAATAACATCCAGAAGCATGCCTACATAGACAGCAAAACAACAGGATTATGTCCAGAGTTGCACTCAGACTTTTAAGGTCTTCACTGAAAGTTCGTCAAATGCTTATAGAGAATATGATTGATCTTTGATTTCTTGTCCTCATCACCTTCTGCATCAAATAAAATTTGCCAAGAACAGCACCCATAGAATAGAATAGAATAGAATAGAATAGAATCAACCAGGTTGGAAGAGACATCCAAGATCATCCAGTCCAACCTAGCACCCAGCCCTATCCAGTCAACTAAACCATGGCACTAAGTGCCTCCTCCAATCTTTAAGTCTTTCATAAGCAGCAGCAAAAGCTGAAGTATGCAAGGATAAAGCATAAGCCACTGATCATCTCTGTTGTTCAATCTCTTCTCTCATCCTGTTTGGCCTATGTAAAACAAGTTCTTACACCACTGGACTGTTATTCTGCTCTGCTTGTGTAGCCTGTGCCTGAGAGCACAGGACACTGGTGCCAAAAAATTGTAAGGAGAGCGTGGCAGAGTTCTTTGGTTCAACTGGATCTTGCAGGAGTTCTCAGCCTTTCCAACAGAAGCACTCAGGCTCCCCTCAAAATAGAACTTTTTAAACATGGCTGTTGGAAAAACAAATGGTTCAGGGCTCAGATCTTGGCCTGAATAGGAGGTGAATAGGAGGCCTGAATAGGAGGTGAATGCTTTGTCAACAGGGTCTTAATTTTTGACTAAATACAGAGAGTGGCTATGTCCTGCCTCCCACTGAAACAGAAAAAAAAAAAAAAAAGACTAAATAAGGCTTAGGTTTAAATCTAGACTCTGAGTGCCAGTTCTGCTTCAAAACCTGACACTCAGAGCTGAGATTTAGACCTGAGTCATCTTCATATCCTGACTTCACACAACTTACTAAGTGAAACTCCATAGCTTTTTAATTTGGTCTTTTGGCTAGGAAGGAATCCTGGTTTCTGCTCCAAGGACTATTTTTTGATACAAAGGAACAAGTGCAAAAACCAACCACCATGTAATGTAATATTCAGGAGCAGCAACACTTAATCTTCTGAGACTAGACAGAGGTGGAGAATGTCACACATTCAGATTAACACAATCGAGCATGTATCTGATTATTTGATTACATTTAACACTGCAGCACAGAAGTGTGTCAATAAAAAAGAACAAAGAAAACTTTGACATTTCATGAAAGAAAAAAAAAAGAAAAAGAAAGAGAGAAAGAAAGAAAAAGAGAGAAAGAAAGAAAAAGAAAGAAAGAAAGAGAAAGAAAGAAAGAGAGAAAGAAAGAAAAAGAAAGAAAGAAAGAGAGAAAGAAAGAAAAAGAAAGAAAGAGAGAAAGAAAGAAAAAGAAAGAAAGAAAGAGAAAGAAAGAAAGAAAGAAAGAAAGAAAGAAAGAAAGAAAGAAAGAAAGAAAGAAAGAAAGAAAGAAAGAAAGAAAGAAAGAAAGAAAGGAAGGAAGGAAGGAAGGATGTGTGGTAATGGTATGGCAACTTCTGTAGCTAACTGTATAAAATCCAGATTGGATGTTAGGAAGTTCTTCACCATGAGGGTGGTGAGACACTGAAACAGGTTGCCCAGGGAGGTCGTGGAAGCCTCATCCCTGGAGGTCTTTAAGGTCAGGTTGCATGTGACTCTGAGCAAACAGATCTAGTGTCCTTGCCTATGGCAGTGGGATTGGAACTAGATGATCCTTGAGGTTCCTTCTAGCCCTGACAATTCTATGATTCTATGATTTATGACAAGTTCAATGATTTTTGACATGCAAAAAGGGAGTTGTGCAACCAGCCCTTTAATTTTCTTTCTGCTTTCAAACAAATGAAGATTTTTTTTTCCAAGAAGTCCACTTACCCACCATCCAGTCCATTTCCTCTACGTTATCTCCATATAGGCCATGCCTGCTTCTTCCCTGAAACTTCTCTGTAGTAATGAGAGGGGTGTGAACATGTAAAAGGGAAACAAAGAGAAGAAATGGTCTGTGCTTGTTCCTGAAATAAAAGAAAAGAACAGTCACTTCTCTGCAAACTGTCATGCAGACCAAAAGGTAACAGTGGTATTGCACTCACTATCTCAATTAATATTGGTTGATTCTATGATCCACAGAAACCTCCCTCAAATTTGCAAAGAAAGGTCTCTCTTTGTGTTTGTTGTTTGTTTAAGTTAAACTAAATAGCTGGGAAACAGTGGAGCTGGAAATTCCTCATCAAATCTTTCAATGGTCTAATGGTTTTTATCTTTTCACATGTTTGCATCGTTTAGGTTTTGGGAGACAGAGGGGATGAAAGATTTCTTTTTTTTTTTTTAGTGAATGGCACACTCTCAGGAGCAAGGAGAAAAGGACTTGTTTAAAGCTTAACATGGATGCCACTGAGCATTTGAGATGTCCTCATGGAAGGCACAGATATGACACTGCACCCACAAGGAAACGATATCCCTTAACATCAGGCCAGGTAGGATATCCCATGAACCTGAGATTAGCTTTATTTAAAGTTTTACAGAAGATATTTATTTCAGCTTCATTTTCCCTCAAAAAACAAACAAGTAATTGTGCTAGTTTGAGGCAAACTGGAATAATTTAATGAGAGTAACTAGATTATAGGCTGTGAAAAGAAAACAATGGCGATGTCTACTTCACACATAGGCTTGCTGAGATGTATAAAAACAAGAACAAAACTAGGTAAGACAGTGTGTGTGTGTGTGTGTATGTCTCTGTTGGAGCCTCTGCTTTCTCCCTGGGCTGCTTCTGTGTAACTAATCCTTCTGCTTCTAACCCCCCCCTTGCTGATCCTCGCAACTCACCTTGCACATAAGGCATACTCTGAGGTAAGGTAGAGGGGTGCAAAGAAGGTGGAAGGGTGGTTGGGACTCCTGGGGAGTTTCTGGGAGGGCTGCTGTGTTTCTGTATTGCTTTTAACTTGTATATTTCTGCATACAGCTGTATCTGTTTGTAATATATTGTAAATACCTGCTTCTGTGTTGTGCTTAGCTGTGAATGTAAAGCTTCATTCTTTAACTTCCAGCCATCTGAATCTAATTTGGGTGGTTTCATAAGAGTGAGGGGTCATGTAATTCCCAAACCATCACAGTAATCCCTAAGCCCAGACAGCAACAGTCTAATCTTATTCAAGGCTGTGCTGGACTTGACACATGAAGACTTGTAAAGATTTAGTGCCTTGTTCAATTCCAGCTCAGGTTACTGATAGTATTGTAAATGAAAGACACTTCTGGAAAACAAAAAAACACTATCCCATTCTTCCTGTTTGCAAAATATTAATGTCAGATGCTCCTTTTAATGGCAATCTACGTATCAGGCTAAGATAATTTTTCTGTTCCAACTGGCAGGAGGCCCAGCCCATGGCCAGGACCCTTTTTATTTTGGGGAACAAAACAAACACACAAAAAATCAGCCTCTTTTTCGTGAGGAGCTGAGAAGCTATATACAAGATAAAGCACAGGTAGCAGGATGCCAGAAAGCATCAGGATGGGTAGTTCAGCATGTCAGCCAGCTAACTTAGGGGTGTCTGACATAGTAACCACATTAAAATGCAGCATAATATTTGTTGTTACCTTTCAATGAGTGAAACTGCCTCCTTCAGCATATTAGAAGTCGTTTTTTCTAGATTCATTGGTTGTTCAGTGATATCATAGTTTCTCATTAAGACACAGTTCCAATACTTGGTGAAGCCATAGCTTAAGAACCAGGAGATGAAATACAGGAGACCACAGACAGCCAGACAAATGATTGTTTTCCATTTTACTGAGAGTAAATTGGTAAGTTTCCCAATCAAAAGTGTAAGCACTGCAAGGATGATCACATGTGTGTAAAGCCAGTATGTATCTTGTAAGGACTTGGCCAGTTCAGGATCACCTGTGCCTTGACACTCATTCAAAAGGGTAAAAGGCATGCCATAAAAGTAATCAAATCCATGGTTTAAAGGATGGTGGCAGTAATCATGACGAGATCTGCAGTTCACTCCCATATGCCACTTCCCTGAAAATACAAACCAAAGATTTCAAATTCAACATCGCTCTGCTTGCATGTCTGCACCTCTATTTCCAATCGGTTGGCTGCACTCCAGCCAGGGGAGGAGCTGGTGTGGAACTGGGCCAGATTCTTAGGGAGCAATCATGCACTGGCATTTTACCTGCCTAAAACAGCTGGTTTTCCTCACCCACATGTTAAAATTCCACACAGGGCAATGGGCCAACTCAGGTGCCTCCCTGAATAGCAATAAACAGGGTTGCCATGCTTGTTGCTTATTATTTTTCACATGATAAAGTGCCCACTCATTAACTGGTTGCCTTATGGGGAGAAACTCTTCTGACAGAAGAAGTGCAAAATGATGAACTAATTTACATACAATTTCTAACTGGCCTTCACAGTCCAAGAATGAATGTGAAGAAGAAGGTGTACATATTGGCTCTGTGTGTCTATGTCCATCCTAAAATGAGTAGTACAAATAGGCTATTCCACTTATCCAGTGCAGGTGGACATATCAGAACGCCATACACTGATAATGAACCTTAATGAAGTCATAGTACAGAGCAATGTAATTATCCTGACACTGAAGGACAGTCTATAACCATGGGCTTAGGGACTATAAGCTAGACAAATAACTTGTGAGAACTGTGAGCAGGCTTTGTGCTCATGTGTATGAGTGTAGTTTACACTCCAAGCTATGCCAGGCTGCAGTGAGCTAGGCATTTGCACAGGCTTGTGTGCAGTAAATACATCACTAAGATTCACTTCAGTTTAGGAACCGAGGGATAGCTCAGTGCATTACAGCCAAGCAGAGGTGTGAAATTCACAGTAATTACAGTGAAGCATACGATGCCTTTGACGACATCAAAAGGACTTTAAAAATGAGAGGAGTTTAGTCACTGTTTGGGCTAAAAGATAGGAAAGAGTTAATAAAATTTTCTTTCTTGAACAGATATTCTGATCCAAAATCCACTAAAGTCAGTAGGACTCTCTCAGCTTTTTTGCACAGTTGCTTTTGCAGGAAATTAAGGTACTCGTAGAGTTTTAACTGTGAGTAGTAAGCAGGATGCTTAAGTGACAGGAAACCTGGCCACCAGGTGTAACTAAGACTACCATGGTGCCTGACAACATTTCATTGTTTTAATGTGTTGCTGAATACCTCTGTTGGTTCTTCCTAAGGCAGTCTGTACTGGGCAAACAGGATTCTTTCCTTTGCGGTTACTTCTGTTTGCCATGTACATCTGTGCATTCCATACTGTTGGGAACTGGCTGAGGGAGAGGGGACACGAGCCCCTAGAAGCTTGTACAGTCAAGCCTTGGATGTGAGGTCTGAGTATTGGAACTGCAGTAAGCCGCAGCGGTGTATGTGAAGAAGCTCAAAAGAATTTGTCCTTGAGCCTTCTGATAAACAATTTCTGTGGGCCTGCGTCCAAGATAGGAGGGGATTTAGCTACAGCAGTAACCGCAAGTAGGGAGGATCATGCAAATTCCAATCTTTAGATGCGCCATCGCTAATTAACAGCACCGCATTGCATGCTGGGTTCACGCTGACTGGGTCGCACTCATCTAAAAGTATATGCTCTGTAACTTGAAGCCTGATGCTCTCAACGAATTTTGGACTGCCTTGCAAGCTAGCTCATATTGAGTCGTCTCTCAGTTTTGCCAAGTCCCGTCCGCACCATACATCCCCATTTTGGATTTATCAGAGATGTTGCACTGACATTGAGGCTTGTGGGTGACATTCTAAAAGCCCTGTTGGTTCAGATAGTTGTGCCTACAAGAAACTCTAATGTAACTAATCCTAGATGTTTTGACAAGCAAAAATACATACAGAAGCAGCCTTACTTGAATAGCAAGCAGTGGAAAGGTGGCAGGTCTCATACCTACGAGTGCTGTAAAATAACCTTGCTGGTGCAGTACTCTGGCAAAAGTAGTTTCGTTTGGTGGGAGCCCACCAGAACACCCATTCCAAAAGAGAACCTGCCGCTGAGTGCTGGATGCCATGCCTGGGGAAGAGTAACAGTCTTTAAAATAGAACAAGCCAGATGTTCAAAAATCTTCAAAGAAGATGATTTTCAGTCATCTCAGATTGTGCTTTCTAGTGCATGGGAGGCAGTTGCTTAAGCCTAGTATCTTTTTTAGAAGCCATTTAGCATGCCCTGTGATACCATGACTGGCCCCTAGAAGAATGCATGCTCCATCTCACTTGTCATTATCAGCTACTCCAATACAAATGCTTCAGCTATGGCTCTAAGATGCCATTGTTTGGATATTAGGCAATCTTTTACAACCAAAGATCTATCAAAATCTAATGTATAAAAGGGGGGTGGGAGAAATGGAAGGTTTATAGAGCACAAAAGGTTTTCAGAGCCAGGGCTACACACTTCTGACATGTGTTGTTCAAGATTAAGTTTCTCATTTAGCAGATCAGAATCACAACAGAGGAGCTACACTGCTTATTACTGCGATAGTTGAGTATTTGTCATTGGAATGGGCTGCCCAGGGAAGTGGTTGAGTTGCCACCCAGTCCCTGGAGGTGTTCAAGAAAAGACTGAATAAGGCACTTAGTGCCATGGTCTAGATGACTGGATAGGGCTGGGTGCTAGGTTGGACTGGATGATCTTGGAGGTCTCTTCCAACCTGGCTGATTCTATGATTCTATAAGGGGTGGCAGACATTTTCTGTCTTGAATTTACATGGTTGGAATCTGTCTTAAAACATGAGAACTACTGAGATAGTTGAGAACTATTCCACAGCCTGGCAGCTTTTGCTATGAAAAAGTTTGAAAGGGATATTATAAATATTACACTTTACTTAGTATAATCTTTATCATAAAATCATAGAATCAAACAGGTTGGAAGAGACCTCCAAGATCATCCAGTCCAACCTAGCACCCAGCCCTATCCAGTCAACCAGACCATGGCACTAAGTGCCTCATCCAGTCTTTTCTTTATAGCACTAAGCAAAGTGTTTACACAATTTTCTTCTTTATATTTGTACCCCTGAGTGTTTTTAGCTGTTTAGATTTCCATCCATTTCTCTGCTGTGATTTAGTCACATTAAATGTGCTTTACATGGGGATTTTTCCATAGAAATGAATCACTAATCTAGTCATCTTTATTCTTGCCCATCTCACAGAGACCCCAAATACCTAGATTAACCAGTCTTTAAAATGGTTTACTACCAGACCATGGTAACAGCAACAATGGCTAGACAAACTGCAGCAAGCCATTAGAGAGCAGACCAACCTGATCTGATGGGGTATCTGCCAGTCAGGAAGGCTGCTCGGCTTGGAGTACAGACAGCAGCCGCAGCAATGTGCTGAGTAAGTCTCACTCCTTCCTCTGCCAGGGCATCAATGTTTGGGGTCCTGAAAAGAAAAATCCCATCTCTGATAAAAATGTGTGATACAGAAATCCATGGTGTCCCATTCCTCCTGATTTTGTGAAAGACATTACCACGGAATTTACAAAACTCTCTGTTTATCTGCAGCTTAACTAGGACAGCTCTGTGCCATGTATTTTTTTTTTCATACTTTGACTCTTTAGAAATTAATTTTCTATGGATAAATATTATTAATAACTAGAAAGGGAAAAAGAAAGAAAAAAATAACCCAGTTATTTAATGTCTATTCCATATTCTGCCTGCTGTACAAGAGAAGAGCTCAGATGAACAAGAGTGGGTGCACTTTAAGATTGTGACTATGATGTGGTGATTCTTTTTCCATCTTTATTCCTCTCTTTTTCCAGTGACAGGACTAAGGTGAGGCAAGCAGTATCTCTTTGAATACAAAGAGATGTTCTGTTAAACTATTATAACTCACAGGGCTTTGTGTTTTTTTTTTTTTTCCTCCTGATTTTCATTAAGATTCCTCTGTCCATGTGTGTGGAGTGGTAGTGTGAGGCGGTGTGTGGAGTTCTCTTGCTGTCTGGGCCTGAATCACAATGACATACACAATCAATCCCCTGTACTCAGCACTGGACAGGCCACACCTTGGTGTCCAGTTCTGGGCTCCTCAATTCAAGAGAGATGTTGAAGTGCTGGAACATGTCCAGAGAAGAGCAACGAAGCTGGTGAGGGGCCTGGAACACAAACCCTATGAGGAGAGGCTGAGGGAGCTGGGGGTGTTTAGCCTGGAGAAGAGGAGGCTGAGGGCAGACCTCATTGCTGTCTACAACTACCTGAAGGGAGGCTGTAGCCAGGTGGGGGTTGGTCTCTTCTCCCAGACAACCGGCAACAGAACAAGGGGACATAGTCTCAAGTTGTGCTGGGGAAAGTACAGGCTGGATGTTAGGAGGAAGCTGTTGCCAGAGGGAGTGATTGGCATTGGAATGGGCTGCCCAGGGAGGTGGTGGAGTCACCATCCCTGGAGGTGTTCAAGGAAAGCCTGGATGAGGCACTTAGTGCCATGGTCTAGTTGACTGGATAGGGCTGGGTGCTAGGTTGGACTGGATGATCTTGGAGGTCTCTTCCAACCTGGTTGATTCTATGGTGCTATGATTCTAACTGCATCAGGGATAAATATCTCACATAGACTAAACTGTCATTTCAGAATAAGCCTGCTAGGGTTGTTAGCTGATATTAAATCCTAGTCTCAGTCCCTGACATTTTAACCCTTGAGTTGTGAAGAGCTGTGATTTATACACGTGTGACCAATACAGTGCATGGGCACATTTGCAAAGTTCTGGCTGTATATATATAAAAAAGTTGCTGAAACATACCTATATAATTATTATTGCAGTAGGAATTACTGTAGAATATTTACACTTAGTTAAAATAATGCAGAAATGATCTAGATGAACTAGTCCATCAATAATGACTTTTCTAGTACCAAGTGTCATCTGTGTTGCAGCAGGAAGGGATAATCTATTTCACAGAATACATTCTTACCTCATTGTATCGTTGCCATAGCAACCCACATCTCCAATACCAAGATCATCAGCCAATATCAGTAAAAAATTGGGTTTTGAAGGATTTGATACAGAACATGTTGGAAATGAGTATAAAATTAGCCAAATGTTTAGGCAGATCCTGAAATGACAAGTACAGAGGTAACATTACAAAAGCATCCGTCAGCTTTACGATAGATTTCAAACTATTACTAAAGTTTTCTGACAACTCAGTATGGATGTAAACAGCTGCCAAATACTGTCAGCAGATGGAGCTCCTGAATATTCGGGAAAGGTCTTGGATTTTCTAAATCCAGTAGCATTTTCCTTTTACTGACAGAGGAATTCCATGTGTGCATTTCTGTATTGTGATTTCACTGACCTTAGCAGATGATTCCAATAGAAAGAGTGGTTGGATGCGGCAAGTCTCCTGAAGCACCCCTTGTACAGGGGCACAGGATATGACTGCCAAGGTTTCTGGAATGAGCAGAACAGGAGTATGGAGGTGGCTGATGTGGAGGTATGCTGGATATGATGGCAGTAGCCTGACTATTGCCTTCACTACTCCTGGGGCTACACACAGTATCTGGAAAGTGATCCTTCAGCCGTGCAACCATCTGCAAAAGCAAGGCTGCAGCAATAGGTTTAACCTTGCTTGTATTCCTGGTAGACCTTATGAATGCCTCAGCAAATGCCTTAGTTGCTCAGAGTGTCTGCAAAAGGCTGATGTTCACCTGAAGCAAAGTACGTATGCCAGAGCACAAGTGCTGACTGACAGTTCATCAACATGTATTGCAATGTGACACACCCATAGTCTTGCACCTGGGAAAGAACAACCCCAGGGATCAGTATAGGGTGGGGACTGACCTGTGGGAAGTCAGTGAAGGGGAAAAGGATGTGGGGATCTTAGTTGATGGGAGGTTGATCATGAGCCAGCAATGTGCTCTTGTAGCCAGGAGGGTCAATGCCACTCCGGGGTGTATTAAAAGGAGTGTGGCTAGTAGGTCAAGAGACGTTCTCCCCCTCTACTCTGCCCTGGTGAGACCTCATCTGGAGTACTGTGTCCAGTTCTGGGCCCCTCAGTTCAAGAGGGACATAGAACTGCTTGAGAGAGTCCAGCGCAGTGCCACAAAGGTGATTAAGGGAATGGAACATCTCTCTTATGAGGAGAGACTGAGGGAGCTGGGGCTCTTTAGCTTGGAGGAGACTGAGAGGTCACCTCATCAATGTTTTTGAATATGTAAAGGGTGAGTGCCAAGGGGATGAATCCAGGCTTTGATTGATGATGCCTGATGACAGGACAAGGGGCAGTGGGTGGAAGATGAGGCATAGAAAGTTTCATGTAAACATGAGGAATAACTTTTTTACTGTGAGGATGACAGAACACTGGAACAGGCTGCCCAGAGTGTTGTGGATTCTCCCTCTCTGGAGGTACTCCAAACTCACCTGGACACATTCCTGTGTGATCTAGTATAGGTGATCCTGCTCTGGCAGGGAGGGGTTGGACTGGATGATCTTCCAAGGTCCCTTCCATCCCCTGATGTTCTGTGATTCTGTGAAACGTGCTATACTCCTGATCTTTCATGTCCTATAAAAGGCCTTGACATACTAATAGATCTAAACCTGCACTAGCTGCTTTTTGATACTCAATCAGTTTGGGGGGCTAGTGTGGGAAGGGAGAGATCTGTTTACATGATCTTAAGTGTAACACTTCAAGGCCAGGAAAGTCAGTCAGCAGATGTCTTGTCTTACCATTGTTTTTCCTGGTAAACTTCACAGTTTGCCCTTGCACGAAACAGGTACATAGCTGATCACAAAAACGCTGGTGAAAAAGGGAAGAAATGGAAATCAGAACCTGGTAGCCCTAGTGGGGGTGTTTGCGAGCTTGTTCATGAATTTCCCTGCATTACCACACTGATATTGCCATTGCTTGTAGTTGGCTACAACAGAGGTGGGCTGAACCACGAAGGCTTGGTTATGCAGTCCCTACATTCCTGAGCTTGTGCTTACAGACCCCTGTTGAACTGACATTGCAAGGCAGAAACAGCACTTCTGAGGACAGGTGAGGTCAGAGAGCACAGTGCACAGTTTCACAAGATTTGAACTAGAATCATAGAATCAACCAGGTTGGAAGAGACCTCCAAGATCATCCAGTCCAACCTAGCACCCAGCCCTAGCCAGTCAACTAGACGAGGGCACTAAGTGCCTCATCCAGGCTTTTCCTGAACACCCCCAGGGACGGTGACTCCACCACCTCCCTGGGCAGCCCATTCCAATGCCAATCACTCTCTCTGGGAAGAACTTCCTCCTAACATCCAGCCTATACTTCCCCCGGCACAACTTGAGGCTGTGTCCCCTTGTTCTGTTGCTGGTTGTCTTGCAGAAGAGACCATCCCCACCTGGCTACAACCTCCCTTCAGGTAGTTATAGACAGCAATGAGGTCACCCTTGAGCCTCCTCTTCTCCAGGCTGCACACCCCCAGCTCCCTCAGCCTCTCCTCATAGAGTTTGTGTTCCAGGCCCCTCACCAGCTTTCTTGCCCTTCTCTGGACACGTTCCAGCACCTCAACATCTCTCTTGAGTTGAGGAGCCCAGAACTGGACACAGCACTCAAGGTGTGGCCTGACCAGTGTTGAGTACAGGGGAAGAATAACCTCCCTCTTCCTACTGGCCATCTTCATGTTGTACACTTGAAATAAATTAGAGATGATATCCACTCCTTTGCTGTGAAAAGAGATACAAATTGAAATATCCCATACATGCAAAACTTCTACTTTTCCACTCTTCTTTCCATCCTAAACCATCACGAGACCAAAGATGTTGTTAGCTCAATCAGGAACAGGTTAGAGCTAATAAGAATATTTACTTCCAATAACAACTAGAGGCATATTTGTAAACAGAAGTCAGTTCTAAGTACAGAGAAACAAAAAGTTCCATCTTGACTAAATGAAGACTTGTGCAAGATTTTGTTGTTGTCATTAGTGCTTGTTTGTCCTTCCCCCTCCCCTTCTTTTTTCCTTTTTCAAAATCAAGTGTTCTCCAGGGGGAAAATACAGCATTTTCTTAGGAAACTTTTTTCCCTCTCTTTGGTACACAACAGTATTATTTTCCTTGAATATCTGAGGAATGCTTAGGGAGCCAGAGCAGAGTATAATCCTGTCCTCTGCATTTCCAAGGATGAGCTAAAAATTCTGAGGCAATGCCTTAGAATCCCAGCCTGGCAGTATTTTCTCCAAAGCCTTGGTAAACTGTGGCCCCAAAGAGCTGAGGTGACAATCAGACGAGTTTACAAAGGCATTAACATGCAAGAAGGAAAACCCAACAATGGATTTGGTCCATATCTATAATGACAGCATCTTTAAGGTGCAGGACTGTAGCCAGGTGGGGGTGGTCTCTTCTCCCAGAGAACCAGCAATAGAACAAGGGGACACAGTCTCAAGTTGTGCTGGGGGAAGTATAGGCTGGATGTTAGGAGGAAGTTCTTCCCAGAGAGAGTGATTGGCATCGGAATGGGCTGCCCAGGGAGGTGGTGGAGTCACCGTCCCTGGGGGTGTTCAAGAAAAGCCTGGATGAGGCACTTAGTGCCATGGTCTGGTTGACTGGATAGGGCTGGGTGCTAGGTTGGACTGGATGATCTTGGAGGTCTCTTCCAACCTGGTTGATTCTATGATTCTATGACTGTGTGTTCAAAGGGTTTGGTGTACACAATTAAACCAAAACCACCCCAAAAAAAATGTTTTCAGCCTTTGCTGAGTAGCTAAGGATTATCACAGCCCTGGTGAGCTTAGTGGAGCAAAGGAACAAGACAGATCTGGACATGTGACAAACCTCTTAATGTCCCGTGGGCCTTGATAATCTTTCCAAACTGATACAACTCTGCTGCCTTCTGCTTTCTCCCCACAGGTTCATGTGACACAGTCACAGCAGCCACATTGGTATTTAGATAGAGACTTTGTACGGCCCCTTAGGAAAGCTGTGAATTTTGAACCAGGGACTTGCAGTGGTGGTATTAAAAGATGTTTGGGTCTTAACACCACTAGCAGTGGCATGATTAAACGTAGTGCTTCCTGATGTACTTGAAGCCCTTGTAGGAACATTAGCCTTGCTTAAAAGATGACCAGAAATATCAAACTTGTTTAAAAAGTAAGGAAAAAAAATCACAACAACTTAAATATGCATATTCATATTTCTCCATTAGGGGGCTGATTGTTTCTGAAAGCAGAGCTCTCACTGGCACTGCTACTAGTGCATGAACTCAGTCCTGTGCCCTAGGGCTTCTCCAGTTTCCTTAGCTGTTAAGTGAAAAATTGACTTAATCCATAAATCTTACATCAGCCTCTAGAAATCAGCAGTTACTTACAGAAACATGAGAAAACATCAGGTAGTAATTGCAACTGTAAGCCACAATAAATGAGTAAGACAAATTATACAAGGCCAACCCCTTTTAACAACGTGGAAAACAAACTCTTGTCTCAAATATTCTTCTTACTCTTATTCTTCTTGCTCCTTGGTGTGCTGAGCGGTCCTGATCTGAGACGTGTGTGGGAGGAAGCAGGCTGGGACTTGCTCCTTTTGCTCCTACTCCCCCCTTCCCCAGTCTCCAGCTCAGAGGCTTCCTGGGATTCCTGCCAGTAACCGCTAGCAAACTGGAACAGCCATGAAAGTTGTACTCGAATTCCGGGCAGAGTACAAAGTCCTTATTCTGGGAATACTGGCACAGCATTGCTGCTGCCTTTGCTGGATAGCCCAGCCAGTTAATGCTCGACAGATTTGCATGAAGCCTTTCTCTGCTCTATTTCAGTGCCTCAGAAGAGGTACTCTAAACAGCACTGCAGCACTCAGGGCTCCAGGATTTGTTTCTCCTACTCTGCTTGTCCAGCCCTGTAGGCCAGATAACAGGACTTGTCTTCATGTTTTTTTTTGCCATGTGTTGTCTTTTCATATTCATAGCACTTTCAGAAAAGGTAGCCCTGACCGTGCTGAAGATATTAACTGCCCTTTCTTAACCCCCAATGACTGAAAGTTTAGTATTACCCCACAACACTCATGCTTCTCTCCTACTTAGAGGAACTCTGATCTATTCATTTGTTGACATTTGAGCTCTCCAAGTTGCCTCATTACAGTGAATGCTGAGATCACAGAATCATAGAATCAACCAGGTTGGAAGAGACCTCCAAGATCATCCAGTCCAACCTAGA